>PVJX010026121.1:0-26223 GCA_004027295.1 Dolichotis patagonum | reverse complement strand
ATGGTGTAGGTCCCGATGCACCAGGGTCTCTCTCCTTCAGGCTGCCGAAAGTCTGCCACACTCTCAGCCGCCCCCCAGAGAGGGGAGGAGCTCCTTGTTCTCCTAGCACCCCGAGTCAACCGCACTGTGCAGGTCCTGATGTGCCAGGGTCTCTCTCCTTATGGCTGCCAAAAGTCTGCCACACTCTCAGCTGCCCCCAGGGAGGGGGGGGATTTCCTTGTTCTCCCGGCACCCCAAGTCAACCACACCATGTAGGTCCTGATGTGCCAGGGTCTCTCTCCTTCAGGCTGCCAAAAGTCTGCCACACTCTCAGCTGCCCCCAGAGAGGGGTGGAGTTCCTTGTTCTCCCAGCACCCCGAGTCAACCACACAGTGTAGGTCCCGATGCGCCAGGGTCTCTCTCCTTCAGGCCCCCCAAAGTCCACCATACTCACCTGCTATTTCTTTCTGATGAATTGACCATTCCATTTCCAAAGTTCTGAAATGGCCAACAGACCACAGAAAGAATTCTCTTTAGGCTCCTGTTTGAAACCAGCAGCTACAGCAATCTGCTGGCCTTCCTTCAGGGCCACTTGGATTTACTCTTACTCTGTTTTGAAGTCCTTTATTGCATTCACTGTTTTGTTTTTATTGATTATATTCTGTTCTTTTTTGTTTGATTTTTACTATGTCTGAAGGTATCTGCAGCTATTCTAAAAACAGCAAGAGGCATTATGGTAACCATTGTTGATTTTCTATTGTTTTGAAGTCCTGGGTCACACTGGTTTGTTTTGATTGGCTTTATTCTGTTTTGTTTTGCTTGGTTTTATTCTCTTTAAAATAAAAATAATAAAATAAAATAAATCTCCATTTGTTAGAGATTCTGTAACCAAAAACATTTATGGAAACAAACAAACAAGAAAACTTTTCAGACTTCATGACCAAACCAACAGTTTTATATGCTGACAAAGCACTTTGTTTTTTGTTTTTCTTCCTAGCATCTCCCTTACTTCAGTGTTAAGGAAAAGTAGTTGTTTCTTTCTTGGAAATGTAAAATAAGCTATCTGAGAACAAGGATCATATCAGTTTCTGTTCATAATTTTCCCAGTGTCTATCCTAGTTCTTAAAACATAATAGGCCCTGGAAATACAGGGGGAAAAAAAATGAATGAATTTTTTTAAAAAAAGGAAAAAAATGAATGAAGCTAAAAGTTTTAAACATCAAAAATAAGGAAAAAGTGGCCTCTCTTTGTTATTTTTTACTTTGAAAAAGTTTGTACAAATTATGTTTAATATTATTATTCTCTTGGGTCTATGATCTTATTGCTTTCGAAAATTTTTTCTCTGATCATGTGCCATTTCCTGAAGACCTTAATGGGATATTGTGAATAAAGGATCCATATTGCTGGCAAGAAACCTGAAGGCATAATTCTACCTTTTACTAGGATTACATTTAAAAAATTAATAACTTTAATTTCCTTATTTTTCAATTTGAAGTATTGGATAGTAATTTGACACTAGAACAGAAATAATTGGGCATACGCATTTATCATTTTATGATTTCATCCAAACTATAGATAATACCAATAAACTTACTATAATGTCTAAATCATTTTATTATTTCAATAAGACTATTAAAATGTGAACCAAGTTTACTTTTTGCTTACAGTTCATGCATGGTGGCCAAAAGAAACATTTGGCTTAGTCTTTCTTATGGCATGTGAAATATACAGTGGTTCTGAAATTGTCTGCTTTTAATTTTTCCCCTTGCATATGGCTCTCTAATAAAGTATCCAGAAAAAAATAAATTAAAACCAGACATTTCTATGAGAAGTTTCACACACAATCACTATAGACATGACAAAATTATAGCATTGCATACTGACTAAAAACTAATTTTTAAAATCACATCTGATTTTTCACTGCTAATTTAATAGAAAACCTTAATACCTTTTCATTTTATACAGCTCTTATGACATCCGGCAAGGCTGTTGAAACTTTGGCAATCTGTGAAATAATTTGTACCTATCCTGAAGAATTACCACTTGAAATCATGTTTGGAAAATGAGTGTAAACAACCAGCATTCTTAAAAAAATTGAAGTAATTTTCCCATATAAATTTGATTGCTTATCCTTTCACATTCTTAAATTCCAGTACTAAATTCTCAACTGCATATATATAATTCTCTCTTTTTGTTACTGTTTTGATATATTTCCTTTTTCTAATTTTTTTTACTTTTATTGGTCCATGTGTGCAATAGCTAATGATTACATTCATTGTGAGGAATTGGTCCTTGGATGTAACTCATTTCAGTTCTTCTTTGATCCCCTCTCCTTCCACAGGTATCATGCTCAAACACAAAACATAGGTACATTCATTATGCTTTACCTTTCTCTTACCCCCAGAAAATCCATTCCTCCTCTCTAGTATTCTCTATCTTAGCAATATGCTACCATCATTCTTCCAATAGAAGATGTCATCAACTATAAAATGCATATTTGCTTTCTATGCTATTAAGAAAGGAAAACAATGCAGCAATTAAATCCTGACATGCTACCAACCATATAGCTTCATTTTAGAGAGTTAAAATGCACATATCAAAAGCCAAGAAATATGTTAACCGTCTACTTGTATAAATTTTCTCCCTTTTATTATTACTAATTAATTATTTAAAAACTTATCTCTGGAATTAAGTCTTGTTTCTCAGCCTGTTAATTACTAGCAATAGATAAAGGACTAGGTGATAGCCAATGAAAAACAAGGGGAAATTTCAGATGACATCTGTCTTTAAACATGGTTAGCAGTCATATCTTCTTTTCAATGCTTTTATTCCTTCCATCCTGATATCTAAATGTAAATGTGAGAACTCAGATCATGAGGACAAGATCAATGCTCTGTGATGAAAGAATAATGAAGTAGAAAGAGCTTGAATACTCCAAGTACCCTAATTCATAAGAACTGTCAATCTGTTGCTCTTACTACAATGTCCCTGTTCTCCACTTCATTGAGGAGGACACTTCCTCTTATCCAGATTATATTTTATGGTCAGCTCCCACAATAATTTTCTTGCTTACACTCACAACTCCCTTGGCCTTCTCATTTTTTGTACTCACCAAAATTAACACCTCCATTAAATGCAATTCTCTATTCCAGATCCACACCCACTTACCTGAACATGACTGCTATAGAAAAACAATGAACCGTAATTTGTGTCACTTCACCACAGAGATCAAGTTGACCCTAATATCACTTGGCAATGATATTAAACTTACCTGTGTTTTTGTCCCATTCATTTTCTAGCTTATGTAGCTGAACGTTTCACACCTTTTTTTCTTAATATCAGACCTCCATTACTCCTTCTGTCCTCACTTCTTACTGATGCCTTCCTATTTCACTGGGAAAATAGAAATGATCCAAACACTTTTTCAGACACTCATATTATCATTTACAGATAACTGCACTCACATACACCACTTTTCCTCCTGTTACCATAAATGCACTCTTTATACCCCAATCTAAAGCTGATCCTTCCACTTATGCACAAGATTTAATTCCATCCTGAGGCACCAACCTAAGATATGACCCTTGCTCTTTTACCCATACATGGTTCACTTTTCTCTGGAATATTCTCTTGTCTGTTAGCATGCTGTTAGTCTCCCATTTAAAAAGAAAAACTTACTTTGATCCAGTGTATCGCACCAGCTATTGCTCTTTGTAGCGATACTTTACTGGGGAGTGTGTGTATACTACCTCCGATACTTTTCCTCCTGTTCTTTATTCAGCTTACTCTGGTCATTCTTTCACTTTCACCACTCCACTGAAAACTCTCCTCCGAGGTCACCAGTGCTTTCCATGTAGATAAAACTGAGTATTGGTTCTCAGATTCTGTACCATATTACCTACCACTTAGTGTAATTAACTGTCCAGTTCTCACTCAGTCCACTTGTTTCACTTGTGTCCGAGAAAATCACATTGTCCAGATTTTCCTATTACTTTATTTGGATGTTCCTTTTTAGACTCAGTACTTGTCTCTTTTTCTCTCCTCGACCTATTAATGTTGGGAGTATTCGGTATTCTTTAATCTTCTTTTCTTTTCCCTCAATAACATTATCTAGTCTCAAGTATTTTGACAAATTTTACCTATATAAAAAGAGCTCCCAAATACTTATTCTCCAACCAAGTCCTTTTTCGTTCTTTGCAGAATTGTATTTCCACCTGTTTATTTCCTCACCTGCAGAGTTAGTCAATGTTACCAAACTAAAATCTCAGGGGAGGTCGCAGCTGCCATGAGCCTCCTCAACAAGCTCAAGAGTGAGATGACCCCAGAAGTGCTGCAGGAGAGGCAGAAGGAGGAACTTAACACAGGTCCACTTAGTACTGACACAATCAGTCAAGAACAGCACACAGGTGCTCATCAACTGCTGCAACTAGAAACTCTTAGGCCAGGTGAAGGCCTTTGACAGGCACTACCCTATGGTGCTGAAGAATGTGGAGAAGGCGTGGATGGAGGTCCCTAAGGGCAGAGAGTGCAAGAAGTCCAAGTCAGTCAACAAGGACCACTACATCTCCAAGATGTTCCTATGCAAGGATTCTGTCATTGAGGTGCTGCAGAACCCACTCATCGCTGGAAGTAGGGGGGCTCTTCCCTGCTGTCAGGACTGCTCCCCACTCTGTGAAGACCTGTCCTGTATGTAGTGATAATAAAGTGCTATATGTTAAAAACAAAAACTAAAAACTAAAATGTACTAAATGAACTATTAATTTCCCTAAAATCTGTTCAACTCACAGCCTGCCATATCATAACTGATGGCAACTTTATTCTTCCAGTTGTTTTGTTTTGTTTTGTTTGGTACTGGGGATTGAACTCATGACTGCCTGCTTGCAAAGCAGACGCTTAAGCCACTGAGCTAAATCCCCAGCCCTATTCTTCCAGTTGTTAAGCTAAAAATCCTGAAGTTTTTCCTGACATTTCCCTCTCCCCTGTGGTACTCACTCTGAAATACACTAGAATGTTTCTGAAAAATGATGTCAAGCTGCAGAGTTCCCCAAAAGTCCCTCTGCATGAGATTTGACAATAGCCAAAGACCCATAAATGGTTTCCAGAAAGGGTTTTAATAACTTTTGAACATTAACATTTGAAGATGTCCCAGAAGAACATCAGGAAAAAAGCCTGCGTGCCAATATTAGAAGAGCACAGTGATATTTAAAACATCATTAAAAACCTTCTTAATTCCTTCTTTCTTACTCCAATAAATTCCTTTGGCTCTACCCTCAAAGAACAACAACAATATGACCATTTCTCACCAACTCTGTCACTGGCACATGTATCCAAGCTATCTGTCACCCCTTGCCAGCTGGCTACAAATCTTTTACCATGTTTCCTTTCTTCCAACCTTCCTTGCTACAGCATGTTTTTGATACAGTTGTCACATGGTTTTCTCAAAATATAAGGCAATTCACATCACTCTCTTGCTCAAAACCCTTCAATGGGTCCTTGCACTGCAGTTGGTATTTGTTCCATTATCACTCTTACCTCATCTGATATTACTCTTTCCTTCCCCACTTTGATATTTTTTTAAGTATGCCAGACAACTTCTCATGTTAAGGCTTCTGCATTGATTATTCTCTCTGCCTGGAACATATTTGCCCCATTTATCAACTTGATTAACTCCTTCTACTCTTAAGTCTTTGATAAGTGAGACATTCCTTGACATATATATCACTCTGTGTCCTGTCAGGAAAATAAACTACTTTAGATATTTCAAACAGGGGACATATTATGGTTTGGATGGTGCATGACCCTTCAAAGCCTCATGCACTCTTAGGTGGGGCTTTTGGAAAGTGATAGGATCATGAGAGTGCTATAGCGGACTTGCTATGAGAAGGTAGGTTCTGGCAGGACGTGGTGAGTTTCAGGGGCATGACCCTGACAGATATATCTCCATCCATAGCAACTTCCTTCACTTTCGGCTTCCTGACTGCCATAACTTAAGCACCTTTCCTCTACCCGGGCCCTTCCACTATTTCATTTCTGCCCTAGAGTCAGCCAACCATGGACTGAAAATATGAGCCAAAATAAATATCTCTTCCTTTAAGTTGTAGGTATTTGATATTGTGCCCCAGCAGTGAGAAAGTGACATTTAATTCAGTGACAGGACATTTAATTCAGAAGAATTGAATTGCTAGAAGGCAAACCAGGAAGAGCATGAGTCAATCATATATTAGAATCATCAAGATGTGCTATGGCCCCTAGGGCTAAAAGACCATAGGTAATACATGGCTGGGATAGCCAATGGGATCTGAAAGCTTAACAAGGGCTGTTCAGTAGGAGCTGGGATCAGGGAGGGAGAGGATGTCCAACAGGAACTAAAATCATGAAAAACTGCAGGCACTGTCAACAATACACCCATCTCCAAAGTGTGGGACAGGATGGAGCGGAGAGAGGGTGAAAGGATGTAAACAACTAACTTGCCCTTTGATCTGCCAGTACCTGTCATTTGCTAAGCCTACCTACAGACCAGAAGTCAAGAGCAGGCAAAGAATCTAACAGCAAGCTAGTAAAAGTCCAGCATACTACCCCATCCAAAATTGCAAGCTCCAAATCGTCACACTTTTAAATTGCTACCATTTTCTTTTACTTTGCTCTGCTTTTTTATTTACCAGAATCCTTAGTTGTGATAGAAACTTACTGTGGATATAAAAAGGGAAGTTATGGAAGACATGTTGAGTAGGAAAAAGAATTCCAGGAGGTCTGAAGAACTCGGCTAATTTTAAGTAGGGTGGTAGTTAGAGGGAATCTAGGCAGAAAACAGGATCAAAACCAAATCATACAACAAAAACTAGTACAGGAATAGGGATATGGCTTAATGGTAAAATGTTTTCCTAGCATACACAGGCCCTAAGGTCAATCCCCAGCACTGCAAAACACAAACCAAAACAAACAGAACAAAAAATCATCCAATGAGGATTTTAATATTGCTCTAAATGTAGGATACCTAGCTGCCTACATCTCATACCTGAATATATCCACTGCTGTCTGTGAAAACTGTACCCACTGCTACCATTACCACTGCTCTGGGCGTTCAGAATCAATGTCAGCAGTACTTCATTTCTAATACAAAATGTGTAATGACTTAAAAGAACTTATATCTTACCCATATAATGTTCAATGCAGATATTCCTGTTTATTTTTTATTTGTCTGTTTATTTTTGGAGACAAAGTCTCACTATATAGTTCAGGCTGGCCTTGAATTTGCTTATGCAGTGCAGGTTGCCCTTAAACTTTCTGTGATCCTCCTGCCTCAGTCTCCCAAGTGCTGAGATTACAAGTGTGCACTACCATGCCCAGCTGGTACTCCTGTTTGTGATTCTCCTGTACAATATTTCTGGAATCAAGACTTACTCTAGCTTGTGAGCTAAGCCTTCATCATGTTTTCAGTCTCCATGCTTGAAGACAATAACAGATTGTCTTCAATCAAAAGAGCATAACAGATCATGTGTGAGAGACTTTTTATAGGCCTGGCAGTGAAGCACGTCCTATTAGCTAAATATATTCTACTAGCTGAAACTCAGTCACAGAATTACACTTAAATTCAAGGGAATCAGGGAAGTGTGTTCTAGTTATGTGCTTCAGTTAAAAATAAAAAGAAAAGAAAAGGATAAAAACAAATTTTCTGAAAAGCCAGTCAATTTCTCCTATCCTAGGCAAAAGAAGTAAAAAAATTTGCTTGGTTCTCAGGCATATGCCAACTTTTTAGAAACTATAAATGTTAGTAATCCAAATAACATTGTACATTGGACTCTGGGCGGTATGTATTTCAATATGCATGTGGTTGACAACCTTGTGGTGTGAGGAGAACAATTAGAATCAGGACACAGAATGTATATTATTTTATGATGGTCACCCAGAGTTAAACACAAGACAGTGCAAGAAATCTGTCTACAATACTAAACACTCAGAATATTCAGCCAAGGGCCTGAATCTCACAGCAATGTCCCACATGAGTCCAGATGAAAACCTAGAGCCCATGACAGTGCCTCCCACGAGTCCAGCTGGAGGTCTAGAGGCCATGAGAAGGACTTACACCAGTCTGTTTTACGGGTCCACGCTGGGAGGGCCCAAAGGTCAGTGGTGGTGTTACAGGCAGCTGAGTTAGTTAAAAATTTATAGGCAGTGAGACAGGGCTAGGTCCTCAATGGAGCCAGTGCAGACACCTGGCAACTGCAGAGAAACTGACGCCTCCTGCTGTGGGCCAGGCCTCAAGACAAAAGACCAAACAAATGCATCCATATCCTGAGTATTGATACCCTAAATAGTTCCTATCCCCCTAGGAAAGAGTCACTGCTCCACTAGAGTGCCTGCTTTCCACGTGACTCGCTTCCCCATTTGTCCCTAATGTAATCAATTTTACCTGAAGTATTGATCTTATTGGCTAATTATAGTTATGTCCCACCTTATGCCCATCTGCCTTGTGAGCTCCCAGTCTTCCCCCATCTGAACCCATGGTTTTGCTGTATAAAAGTCCCTGGAAAAGACAGAGTCTTTGGTAACCTGCCCAGGACCCCTTCTGTCTCTCTTCAGACAGAGGCTTTCTTTCTCTCAATAAATATTTTCTGCTCTTAACCTCCATTGTCCCTAAAATTCATTCTTCAATTTTAGAGAACACAAGTTTGTACCGGACATAGTAAGTCGGGAATTTCATTCCCCTATTTCAGTGGAAGCTAGAAAGTCTATGCCAACAGGGTGAAGGAGCTGTGCTGGTAGGTTGAGGGTTCTATCCTGGAACTGAGAAGTCACACTCAAAATAAGCACTAGGGCTGCCCTGAAAAGTACCACAGCCATCCTCAGCGACACAGAGGTCGAGTACATGCCAGAAAGCAAGTGTGACAAGTTTCTCCTAGAAATTAAACAGCACATGTCTTCCCCTCTTGAGCCAGGAAGTGATGCTCAATGTAATGACCAGAGCTCCCCCAAAATGAACCACGGCCAATCTCATCAACAAGGTCTGGAGCTCCTCCGATGACAATGGTCGAACTCACATTGGGGAGTCTAGTCACGATGAGCTCCTCCAGGAGGACCAACAGCTCAAACAGCAACACTAAGAGAAAAAACCCACAACACCTTGCTCTCTTCTCCAAGACTATTTATGCTGGCAACTTTCCTCAGGTGGGCCATCTACACTCAGCACCATGGTGATTTAATTCAGCTGGTGTTAAGGTGGCCATCAGTTTTTAATCCATAACACCTTAGAATACCCTTCTACCCAAATAGCATGCCTATATAGATCTTTTTCCTGCTGGTTAAGGAACTGGTCAGTTTTGTCATCAAGGCTGCCTTAGAATGATCTGTAAAGTCTGTTACCTTTCAAATTTTTGAAGCAAAGTGTGCTATTTCAACAAACATTGATTTGCAGATTAAGTATGAATTAAGTGTAAAACATAATAAAATAAATAATCTGTCAACCTAGAATGAGAAATCATCTGATCCTGGTCTTTAAATTTTCAAATGACTGTTTTGTGCTATTCTATTGTATTATGGGTGCTGGCAGTCAATAAGCATGAAAAGAATATTTTCAAAAAATGAAAAAGAAAGTGTTGGCTATTAAAAACCTGATTATAAAAAAAGCACAGTATTTTTTATAGTTAATTGAATTTTGAAAAATTGTTTTCAAAGTCTAATTGTTGTCAGTTTTTTAAAGTTTTTTTTAATGTGGGACATGATAAAAGTTGTCAATAGATTCTTTGATCAGATTAGTCTTTTTTAAGTTCTTAAAATGTAATTATAAGACAAGCTGGCAACTTTGTTTGCTGAATCTTGTCTTTCCTCATTACTCTGGAGTACCTCCTTTTAGACATTTAAGAAATTGAGCAAGAGAAGTCACTAGACTATATTACAGAAGGAATAATTTCTGGAAGACATCAAGATTCCAAAAAAAAGATTTCTTAAATTCCAAGATTTCTTAAAAAAAAAAAATCATCAGTTAATCACGTGACCCAGTTGCAACAATTGAGGAAAGCAGGATGGAGCTATCCCATGCCACTAAAAGGCTTAGCATACTAATGGCCCTTTGACACTACCAGCCATTCAGAAATCAGACTTTGTCATGCTGAAGAATAGACCACTCACCCCCAACAGGAAGCACTGGGGAGGCAAACGTGACAGTAATTCCCTGTCAGATAAAACTGAGGTATTGTTTTGGATTCCATCATATGTGAAAAGAATTACCCAGTCATAAATTAAAAATATTCTTTCTTTACCTGTTAGTCACTCCATGTTAGAATTAAGTATTTGTGACAGATTAACATTAGATTCTAGGTGTTTTTGAATAGGTCTCAAGAATTGGAATAAGGCCACCTGCTATATTTTGGTACTCTAGGTTTTGCTAAAGTTGAGAAACAGCTGGGGAAAAGAAAAACTAATATGATTCAATGATTCGCTACCTTTTATTAGCTAGACACAGAATGTGGTATGAGAAAATGAAGCATGGTAGTGAATAATTTACTTCAGTGTTACTTTTCTCTGTATGTATTTACATACTGCTAAATAATCTTGTATTTATGTGCAACAAAACACTGGAAACAATTCAGTGCAAAATCAGCTTAGAAACCCAGTAACAGTCCATAGAAATTTAGGGAGGTGGAGGGACTTACACATTAACACATCAAAACTAATTTGAAGAGGATTTAATTGATCTGTGGCTTGTCAAAGGAAGACTGGAGCTTGTAAATTACAAGCAGTTGTCTACTCATTACCTTTTCTTCTTTTGAAAATAGAGAGATATAATCTAAGTATTTTACCTATTTGTATTTATTTGTTTCCCAAGTTAGCTATGTATGTAGTGCCTTATTTTGTCCAATTATCTTTTGTTTAAATCATGTTTCAAAAGGGAAAATATTTATTTCAATGTGATTATCTCTTGTTCTGTGAAAGAGGAAAAAACAGGTTCAAATCAGGGAGACTTCATCAAAGCGCCTTGTAATCCCTACTGTGTCTGTGTATTCTTCTCATCGGTTCAGAACGTGATAAATATCTCACTGAATCAAACATGGCACTTTTCAGGCTCCGACAATTTGAGTGTGGTGCAGAAATAGTATATTCAGATATAGTAATTTATTTACTACATTGAGTTGCTTTTGAATATTAACAAAAATCACTTTGTAGTTCTTGTAAAAGTGCCCCTTTGGCTAGAATTATGTTAACTTTTTCTTATATTTTAATTTTTATTGCACTGCGATTTTTTGAGAACAAGAAAATAACATCATTTTTTATGAGTCAACATACTTCACTGAACCCAAGAAATGAATATTGCAAAAGAAAGAGAAGCCTTTAAAAGTTTCATTTAGTACTAAAAACATTCCTTACACTCTCAGCTCCAGCTAAATTTTCTTGGAAAGGAAATATTATAGTTTTTGAGCACCACAGATTTACAACAATATGGCTTTTATTTTTCTTGATAGCTCAGTTACCTCAAATTCAAAATGATTAACTTTTAAATTTTAAGTTTGTCTTGCCAAGTTTTCACATGGGTTTAATTTAATGTTCATCAATTGGTAACTTTATTACTACTCCTTCCTCTTCTTGAGATATATTGGGTAATTATTTTTTTCCCTTTGAATCAAGAAGAGTGACTAAAGTTATGGGAAAATTGTGAATTAGTTTTCTTTGTTTTGCTTTAAACTTTCTTTGTTTGCTTTAAACTTGTTTTGCTTTAACCTTGAGGATTGTGAGAGCAGTTGTCTTAAGACAGAAAAAGTGCTGCTATTAAAGGCTAACATTTTCTAGAGGATATATATATATATATATATATATATATTTGTTGTTGCTGCTATTTTCTCATCCTGGAAGAAGGAGAAACATTTTATTTTAAAATTTTAGTAAATTAAATAAATTTGATATTGTGGGTGGTTTAAGGATATCTGAAATTTCATTCGATAGTATCTATAAATATTTGAAACTTTGCAAAAACCTATAGCAAAAATATGCTGTTGTTAGAATGCCAATAAGATCATCATCACATGAAGTCTTTTGAAATAAAATGTTGTTTTAGCTTTAGCCCTGATTTTCTTTCTGATGCTGTGACCAAATCGAAGTGCTTAATGAGTACTTAGTGACAATGTTTTACCTACCTTCCAGTTCATATTTTTGCATATATATTTTTAATTTTAAGAATTTGAATGTTGAAAAGATTTTTCAACTGACTGTAAATAAAAGAGAATACTTTCTATGACATTCTCATCATAAGCTTTCCTTCCCTGGTCTGTAATTTACATCAGGTGCCAGGGCAAAATTGGAGCCCAATTTCACAGGAGCAGCTGGTTTTCTCCTGGTTGGATGGCACTTTACACTGTGCACTTTTCAGACAGACTTGCTTCTCTAGGGCGGTGAATATTCCATGCTCTCAGTCTATCAGGTGCCCCAAAATGAAAGAGAAATAAGGCTAGATCTTCTTGAAACTTTAGTTTTACTGAATGGTAAAAAATTTTAAACTTCATTTTGCTTTGAAAATACAGCTGTATTGTGAAATACAATGCAAAATTATCATAATTGTTTAAATCAAACGTAAGAATTTATAGAAATTTTGAGATCACAAAGCTTCTATAGCTATCTTCTGTAGTTCATTCTCTGCTGCTGTTAGATTGCCCAAGTAGAAATATGTGAGAAACCCTGAATTAAAACACAGGAACATGAAATTATTTTTTTCTTTTCTAACTTTACAGCAGTTCATATATGCATCATTATACTCAATGACTTTTACTAATCTCAAATATTCTCAAATGTTTCTCAACCTTGGCCTTTCAAACAAGAGAAATTTCAGAACAACTGCATGAACTCAACTGAAATCCAGGTTAAGTCATTTGTGGTTCTTCAAGATTCTTGAATTACTGAGGTATATATTTGGAAGTAATGACAATATTTTGTGTGTATTTTTTCTTTTAAAAAATTGAAAATAGTTTTCCTACTGGTTAAAAATACTTGTTTATTTGAGCACATAAATATAACAACACAGAAAAAGAAAGAGAAGGAATTAAAATTTACTGTTAGTGTCAACACCATGAGATTAACCCTGTTCTTTCAATGATATATATGTTGGGTGCCCATTTTACAACACAAAAATCTTTGCACACATAGACACACATATAAACAAATGTTACACAGGGACACATTCTTCTTCTTATTATTACATAGGCATTTTCATAATCTGTGAGAGAGATTCATTTCAAATGGCAGGTGGCATCTAAACATAAATATAGCAAAAATAAATATATACACTTCAAATATACACATATGTATACATATACAGATACCTATACTCATGAATATGTACAAGAACTGTCTTGTGCACTTTTCAGTTGAAAGGTTATGATGGGTTAGAAATATTTATTTTTGGAATAAACCCGAGAAGGCATCAACCTTATTAATAATAATATAATTATTATTATTACATTATAATATTACATTATTACAATATTATTATTACATTATTGTTCTGATACTGGTGATTTGACTCAGGTAGGCTCTACCACTGAGCTATGTCCCCTGTCTTAAAAAAAAATTTGAGGCAGGGTCTTATTAGCTATCAATATGTACCACCAAAGCTGGTTGCTTTTTATTTTCTAATTTCTAATTTAAAAAGTCAAAGACATCAAATGCATGTTTATATTATCATTTTTAGATATTTATCTAGTATACTTTTATGCAGTTTTAGACTTATGTCCACATTGTTGTTATGGGATTTAATTTTTTAATAAAGGCACTAATGTGAGGAAATCAATTTTTTGAGGCTGAAGCCTTCTCGGGTTTATTCCAAAGATAAATATTTCTAACCTGTCATAATTTTTCAACTGAAGAATGCAAAAGACAGTCCTTGTACATATTCATGAGTATAGGTATCTGTATATATATACATATGTGTATATTTGAAGTATATATATTTATTTTTGCCATATTTATGTTTAGATGTCGCTTGCTACTTGAAATGAATCTCTCCCACAGATTATGAAAAGAAAACTCAAATATCTTTACTAGTTCTACCAAATGGTAAGTTGTTTTGTAATCAAGCCTACATATGCTTGTAACACAATCATTTCCTGTAAAAGATGCTTTTTAGAACTGTAACCACTGTTTTGAGGATAAATATACTTAACTGGATCTTAATTTGCAGTATAAGTGCACAACTTCAGCATATCTTCCTTGGTTATTCTTGTTCCTTTCTTTGTGCTTCTTCTCATGGAGTTAGTCATCCAAACTGAATTTCCTCTGGGGAAACTGTATGCACTTTTGCTGCATAATCTCTTGAGGTTAAAGGCTTTGAGGATCTTTGTACAAAATGAAAAAGGAGAGTCCTGTGACTGCAATTGTCTTAATCCTTAAGATGTTTTGTGTCCCATGAATGGGGAAGCCATCATTTCTTCTAAGGCATCCTGAGACTGAATGTGAAAGATGTTTGCTTCTCAGTGATTTTGTTGAGTAATGCATTGAATAGATGAAGTTAATAATTCCTAAATAGGCTCAAGCTAAATAAATCCCCAATAACTATATTTTAAAGTTCTTTTGTATCCTCAGGATATATCTAACTTTACATCCTAACTTTTTATAAGGAAGAAGGCATTTGTCTTGTTGAACTAAGTTATTTTTTAAGTTGATGATGAGAATTAAACACATTACTTCTAGCTAAATTTGGCACATTAATTCTTTACGTAGGGATAGCTTTTTGCTTAACAATTGTTTTCTTATCCATATCTTAGGTCGGAGCTTATATAAGAATCTGTTGTAAGTAGAATCATAAAATAATTTTTTACTGTTTGTAGCTAGATTTAATATAGAATCAAAAGAACAGTCTTCCCTTTGTTTCTTAAACTGCTTCCAAATGAACATTCATAGACTCATACCCTTCCTCTATTACATATGACACATATTTAAGAACATGGAAGCCCTATGCAGATATTGGGCTTCTCTTTTTAAATTTCTTCTTTTAAAAGTGAGTATAAATTTTTTCTAGAGTGCTTGATTTTAGGTAATAAAATGAATATGAGTTATTAAGGTCTTCTTTATCTCATGTTTTCTAGCAGGAAATATCAACTTCACCTGTTTCACTCTTATTTTTCTTATTTTGATCTTCTCTAGATATAAGCAAACATGGCATGCTTAGCAGTTTAACAATTCCCAGCAATTTGTTTCCAAAATCTATTTTTTAAAATTTTGTTTTGTGTTTGCTTTAGGATGTAGCCAAATAGGTCTTTAAATATTTTTGAAAATAATTTTCAAATCTACAATTAGTCATTTGTTCCCTCATTGTGAATCCAACCCTTATTCACTTTTCATATGCTTAATTTAAAAATAAACATAATAATGTTATAGTAACATTAATCATAAAATATTTAAATGCCATAGAAAAGTATAAAAAATTTTCCATAATATTCTCATCCAGTGATAATTACTATAGATACTTTGATATTCTGGTCTCTCTCTCTCCTTTTCTCTCTCTCTCTCTCTCTCTATATATATATATATATATATATATAAACTTGAAACTTCTATTTTTCCATACTGAAACAGACTTTTAGATGAGGGATCATTGGGTAAGAGTATGAAATTTATTTTTATTTTTTTCTAACAGTACTAAGGATCAATATGGCCTTGCACATGTTATGTGCTCTACCACTAAGCTGCATCCTCAGATCAAAAGTATGAATATTTGTCATGGTTTTGATCTATGTTGCCATATTGCTTTGAACAGTTATACTAGTTTATATCTTTCCCAACTGTGTATATATGTACATTAAATCCTTATTCAATTTAAGGCTCTATCAATTTGACTGGTATTATAGGCTGAATGGCATTCTCTGTCCTCAGATGATGTGTCCATACCCTAATTCTGGAAATCCATGAATATTACTTCATATGGCAAGAGGGTGAGTATTGACTTATATGGCAAAAGATGTGACTGAGTTATAGATCTTGAGAGGAGGATTTATCTTGGAATATTTCGGTAAATCCTAAATCAAATCTCATATATTCTTATAAGAAAGAATCAAGGAAACCTTTGAGACAGACACATGAAGGAAAAAGTGATGTGAAGAAGGATGAAGACACTAGAGTGATGTCACCACAAGCCTAGGGATGTCATGCTAGAAATCTCCAGAAGGTGGAAAAGTAAGAAATGGATTTTCTCCAGAGCCCCCAGAGGGAGCCAACACCTTAATTTCCAATTTCTGGCCTACAGAACAGTGAGAGAAAATATTTCTATTGTCGTGATTTGTTATTTCAGTCATAGGAAATAAATACAACTGGTACAATTTATATAATATTGTTGCTTTAATCTCCATTTCCTTCACCTGAGACATTATTATTTTAAATTTTATTTACTGGATTAATAATGAGGTTGAATGAAGAAGGAACATAAAGCAAAAAGGGAAGAAATTAGTTTGGAGGTTGAAATATTTTAGAAGAGAAACATATATGGCTTGAAATAATATAAGCAGAGGATGAAAACAACAGATGGGGATCATTGAAGATTAAAAAGACAGAAATTAACGATTGGTTGCACAGATGGAGGACACGGAGGTAATGGACAACTAGGTAGATACCACAGAGGTAGAAAAGTAGTTTTGGAGAGAAAATAAAGAATTCAGGAGACTGGGAGTGTAGCTCAGTTGGAGAAAGCTTGCCTAGCATTTGCAAGGACCTGAGTTTGATCTCCATCACTGCAAAACATGTTAGGTAAGATTATACAGAGTACCTCTGAGACAAAAATGAAAATACCCAGTAGCAGGGTGTTGGCCATGTATATGTAGAAGTGCTTCAGGCAGAAATCTTGGAGAGCCCTACTTTTTAAAGTCACTAGCATATTAAGATTTTTCTAGCTAGATTATATGAATTACAAAAAGAACAAGGCCTGGGATAGAATTCTGAGGAACAACAAATGTTATATAATTAGGGAAAATGAATCCTTTAAAATGATTGAATAGAAGTTAAGAAGAATCGGGCTGGGGATTTAGCTCAGTGGCTTAAGCGCCTGCCTGGCAAGCGCGAGGTCATGAGTTCGATCCCCGGTACCAAAAAAAAAAAAAAAAGAAGTTAAGAAGAATCATAGAGAATCAGAGAAAAATGGTTTTTAAAGACTAAGTAATAAAAAATATAAAAAGCTTCAGGAAATTTTAAAAAATGAGAATAAAATAGCTTTTATTTTTTTTAATTTTTAATTTTATTTTAAAAGGGAGTAAAATTAAACACAACAAAACAGAAGAATGGGACATAAGAAAACATAAATTTCAAAGCTAGACAACCAGAGATCTTCACTATCTGTCATATTGTCTCTTGTTTTTTTCCAAATGGTTGTCTTTATCTTTGCATATGGGGAGCTCATATTAAATAACATAGCCAATCTTTTCACAAGATGTGTAGTTCACTGGATCCCACTTGCTAAGCAGGGGGAAGGAGGAGGGTGGGGACACGGGATGGGGGACAGGATGACATGAGATGTCTGATTCTCTAGCCCACATGCCAGTAGGATCACAGGCCCCGCCCCCCAGAGAGGAGAGGAGTTCCTTGTTCTCCTGGCACCCCGAGTCAATCGCACGCACAGTGCAAGTCCCGAGCGCCAGTGTCTCTCTCCTTCAGGCTGCCGAAAGTCGGCCACACTCACAGCCGCCCCCCTAGAGAGGGGAGGAGCTCCTTGTTCTCCCGGTACCTTGAGTCAACCACATGGTGCAGGTCCCGAGGTGCCAGGATCTCTCCCCTGCAGGCCCCCCAAAGCCCGCCATACTCACCTGCTATCTCTTTCTGATGAATTGACCAGTCCATTTCCAAAGTTCTGAAATGGCCAACAGACCACAGAAAGAATTCTCTTTAGGCTCCTGTTTGAAACCAGCAGCTACAGCAATCTGCTGGCCTTGCTTCAGGGCCACTGAAATAGCTTTTAGCCAAAAAAAAAAAAATTTTTTTTTTGTGGCTGTCCACCCATAAAATATACACTGCCTAGATTTCTCTTCCATATGGAATTTGGCAGCTAAATGTGCAGTGTGCAAATAGACAGCAGTTGTTAGCACCTTTAAGAGTTACCTGATGTTTCTAACTGAGACCAATGTCTTCTTTGGCAGTTCCACACTATGATGGACTAGTAAGGGCATTCCTTTGCCCCAGAGTGTTCTGCTCAGCTAGCTAGAAAGTTTTCAAATATTAATCACTATATAAATGCTTTCCACATTCCAATCTTGATTTTTCCTCTTTTTTTTTCTTTATTTCCAGAACAAAGCTCTTTTTCTTTTAGTTCTGTCTATGTGGCACAATGATCTTGCAAGGGCTTTTTCCATAGAGTTCTAGGAATTAGAGAAAGTGAAGAGTAAGTATACAGTGAATTGCAAAACACTTGATAATCAAGAGGAAGAGAAAGGACCAAAATTGGAGGAGGATTTAAAGCAGCAGAGACTTCTTTTTCAGGGCAGGACAAGCATGAAATGATTAAAACTGGTAATGTGGAGTCAATAATAGGGAGGATGAAAGCCCAAGATCCTTGAGAAAATGACAGTGGTGACTTTCTAAATACAGCTGAGAAGAGACAATATTAGACTGACACACAAGGAGAAATTGCTCTTACCTTTTGGGAGGAGGGAAGGGAGAAAAATATATAGGAAAGTGTGCAGGCACAGTTGCCAAAGTTTAGGATGTTCCCATTGTATCAGAGTTCACTAGAAGAACAGATTTAATATAATATACATTTAATATAAAATGTTGATATATATTTGATATATGAAGGATT
Organism: Dolichotis patagonum; assembly: GCA_004027295.1. NCBI lineage: Eukaryota > Metazoa > Chordata > Mammalia > Rodentia > Caviidae > Dolichotis > Dolichotis patagonum. Next base: position 7,487 of record PVJX010026121.1, on the reverse strand, counting down.
TACAAGGTAGGTGGTCTACAGAGTCAGGAATAGAAGAATGCAAAAGGGCTGTCTGTGGAACAGAGAACCAGAAGATCCAGTCAAAAGTCAAAGACCGGGAGCTTGCTGCAGACTCCCTTGTGAGTCAATAGCAGAAAACCAAAGAGTCTGCCTTGGAAATCTGAAGAGTACGGTCTAGAAGCCTCAAGAGTCTTCACTGGAAGCCCAGAGGCAGAGTTGAAAGGAGACGACAAAGATGAGACCTCCTCCAAAGAAGCAAAAGAGAACCTTCTTTTTCGCTTTTTATTCCATCAAGGCTATATATCCACGGGTTGTTGCCACCCACATGCAAGGTGGGTTCCCCTCTTCAATAAGTCAGTCATTCAGACACACCCAGAGCTGTGCTAAATCAATTCACTAGGCATTTCTTATTCAAATTGACACCACAGCTAGCTATCACACCTTTCAATGGTGTGATCTGCTGAAAGGAAGGTAGAGGTGGTGATACAGGTTTTAAGAATAATATAGTTTGTTGTGGTTGTAGTGTGAGATGGTTAATGTTGAAGCTCTGGAAGTATGCCAATTAAAACCAGGCCTAGATGGAAGTATTTACAGGTATTCATTTGTATACTTTATGTTTCTAGTAAGAAACATCAAGATCAAATTGGAAAATTGAGAGAAAAGTATAAGAAAGGCACTATAAAGGTCTAGGATGCATATAAAGGAAATTGAAATATTAGGGCAACACCCAGGACTGGTAACTCAGGGAACTGTTATCATTCCTAGAACTAAAGTGAGAAGAAAAAGAAATATAGAACTCAGACACTTAGAAAGTTGGAGGTTATAAGGATTAAACATAGGACCTCACACATGCTAGGTAAGAACTCTATCACTGAGCTATACCTCATACCAAATTCCTATTTTTAGACTCATAAAATGAAAGATTTATATGTAAGACAATATGAAGAAAATATGTTTATATATTTATATTTCATTGTTTGGAAATTTTCACAGAAACTATACATGTATTACATTTTAAAAATCCATATGACAGAGAATACTACAGACAAGCTGAAAGATAAAGGTTATGAAAAATTTAGGACAAGGACTGGGGATTTAGCTCAGTGGCTTAAGCACCTGCCTGGCAAGTGCAAGGTCGTGAGTTCGATCCCCAGTACCAAAAAAAAAAAGAAAAAAAGAAAAATTTAGGACAAGTATCAAAACATTCAGAATCAAATACAAATTAATAAAATTAAGAAAAAGCAACAGAAAAAATCAGTGATAGGCTTTCACAAGTGCAATATATGAAGGAACACAATTGAAAAATAAATATGAAATTATGTTCAACTTCATTGATAATAAAGGACCTGTAACTAAAAGCTGTGAAACAATGGGTTATTTGTTTTAGAAAGTGAAGGAAAATAGACACTCTTATTCATTGTGGAGATATACAATCTCTTCAGAAGTCAATACAAAATAAATAGTTTATTAAAGAAGGGATAAAGGAAGAGAGAAAACAAGGTTTAATTCAATCCTTTAATAAGGATTTTCCAAGACATCATTCTAGGCCTCAGACAAAGCAAAATATGATAGAGAAATGGTAAAATATGGAAAAGTTTAGTAACCCAGATAGCTTGGTTGGGAATCTGAGCACCTCCAGGTTTGTCTTCTGCTTCCCTGATGTGCCATCATATTTCTGGAATGTCAGATAAGGAAAAGCAGAAGGAAGATTGTAGAGAGATAGGCCTGGAATATTATCTACAGCCAATGACCTTCTTGTAATATTTAATGGTGGGAGGTGGAGGAATTGCAAGAACTGGCAGATTAAAGTGGCTTGATTTGTGCAAAGATAGCTGGAGCTGGTGGAAAACTTATAGCTGAAGCCATGATAGGAATTGTGGTCCTCAACAGCAGTTACCATGCAGGACTAGACACTCCTCAACAGTCGCCAGTGCCCACTGCTGAGAAAACAGATGGGCTACCTGCACTACATTGGAGGTGGAAGACCCACAGTAGCACCGTCCAGAGGAAATATAATGTAACCTACACATATAATTTAAAATTGCCTAGTAGCCATGTTTAAAGATTTTAAAACATGTAATTAATTTTAATACGTAAGATATATTATTTAACCCAAAGTAGAACATTTCCATTTTAATCCATAATCAATGTAAAATATTAATGAAATATATATTTTCATATATATATGTATATATCCATATTCCTCTTCCTGGTTCTTCTTGCTACTGAGGTTTTCTCTATAGTGTGCCAATATGGAGTAGTCTGATTGACCAATGAAACATTTTATATTCTTTATTTTGAACCGAATCTTTGACTGACTGCTTTTTTCTTCTTTTTTTTGAAATAAGATCTTGCTATGTAGTCCAGGCTGGCCTTGAACTCAAAAAATGATAGTTTAACTTCCTCCTTTCCTATCTTTATTTTATGTATTTATTTATGTATGTATGTATGTATTTATTTATTTATTTAGTATGGGGGATTAAACTCATGACCTAGCGCTTGCTGGGCTGGTGCTCATGCCACTGAGCTAAATCCCTGGTCCTTATTCCTTTTATTTCTTTCTCTTGTCTAATTACTCTTGCTACAGTTTCCAGGACTATGTTGCATAAGAGTGGAGACAGTGGGCATCTTTGGCTTGTTCCTGATTTTAAAGTGAAGGCTTTCAGTTTTTGTCCATTTAGTATGATGTTGGATGTTGGTTTGTCATAAATGGCTTTTATCAGATTGAGATAAAGACCATTTATTCTAATTTTCTGTAGAGTTTTTATCATGAATGAATGCTGGACTTTGTTAAAAGCTTTTTCTGTATCTATTGAGATGATCACATGATCTTTGTCCTTGACTCTGTTAATACGGTACATTACATTGTTTTAAAATTTTTTTTCGGTGTATTACATTTATGGATTTATTTATGTTGAACAATCCCTGTATTGCTGGGATGAATCCCACTTGATCATGGTGTACAATTGTCTTGACTATTTGTTCCATCTGTTTGCCAGTATCTTATTGAGGGTTTTTGCATCAATGTTCATTAGGGAGATAGGCTTGCAATTCTCTTTCTTAGTTGGGACCTTCTCTGGTTTTGGTATCTTTAATGCTTGCTTCCAGGAATGAATTTGGAACTAGTACTTCTTTTTAAAGTTTCATTAAAGAGTTTGAGAAGTAATGGTGTTAGGTTTTCTCTAAATTTCTTGTAGAATTCAGCAGTGAATTCATCAGAACCTGGGCTTTTCTTTGTTGGTAGGTTTTTAATTACACCTTCAATTTCATTATTGATATTGATTTATTTAGCATTTTATATCTTCTTGATTTATCTTTGGTAATTCATATGTATCTAGGAATCTGTCCATATCCTTTGTATTTTCCATCTTATTAGAATACAAGTTTCAAAGTAAGTATAGACGATCTTTTGAATTTCTAAAAAATCTGTTGTGATTTCATCCTTTTCATTTATAATTGCATGATGTGAGTATTTTTTTCCTTTGTTTGATAAGGTTGGCTAAGGGTTTGTCAATTTTATCTAATTTTTCATAGAACCAGCTCTTCAATTCATTGATTCTTTGTAATGCTTTTTTAGTCTCCAGTGTTTTAATTTCCACTCTGATCTTTATAATTTCCCCTCTCATAAGAGTTTTTGGCTTAGCCTGCTCTTCTTTTTCTAGGATGTGCAACATTAAGTTGTTTATATGTGCTTGCTCTGTTTTGCTTATATGGGTTTTTAAATTTCCCTCTTAAGGCTACTTTCATTGTGCCCCACAAGTTCTGATATGTTGTATTTTCATTATCATTCAGCTGTAAAAACTGTCTAATTTGTTCTTTGATTTCATCTGTGACTCACTGGTTTTCAGTAGGGTGTACTTAATTTTCATGTGTTTATGAAGTTCTTATGATTTCTTTTGCTATGGATTTCCAATTTCTTTGCACTGCGGTCTGATAGTATGCATGGGATAATTTCAACTCCTTTGCATTTACTTAAGCATGTTCTATGAGCCAGTATATGATTTGTTTTGGAGAATGTCCCATGTGTAGCTGAGAAGAATGTGTATTCTGATGCTGTGGCATGGAACACTCTAAAGACATCTAACTCCATTTCTTCAAAAGTTTGATTTAGTTCTAATATTTCATTATTGATTTTTTTGTCCTGTTGGTCAGTTTTTTTTTGTGGTAGTGGAGTATCGCAGTCTTCCAGCACAATTGTATTAAGGCTCATTTGATTTTTCATGTCTGTTAGAAACTGTGTCATATGTTTGAGTGCACTGGTATTTGTTCCATACATATTTATGATTGCTATCTCTTTCCTTTGGACTGTTCCCTTTACAAGAAGGTGGTGACCTTCTTTATCTCTCTTAATCACTGTTGGTTTGAAATTTACTTTGTCTGCAATTAAAATAGCTATCACTGCTTTTTTCTGTATTCCTATTGCATGGAGTATTGCTTTCCATCCTTTGACTTTCAGTATATGAATTTCTTTTTTAATTAAATGTGTTTCTTATATGTAGCATATTGTTGAATCTTGCTTCTTGAGCCATTTTGCCAGTCTATGTCTTTTGACTGGTGAATTGAGACCATTAACATTGATGGCAATAACTGATATGTATTGACTTTGTCATCTTATTTTTCCCGTTGTTGGCTCACACTGTTTTTCCCCTTCCCTCTAGTTGTTTGCCTTCCCTGGTGCATTCATTCTGTTGGGGTTCATGGAGCTATAGTCCTTAAAGTTTTTTTCTAGAATGTCCTGCAGAACATTCTGGAGTGCTAGTTTGTTGGTCATAAATTTCCTCAGATGTTCTTTGTCATGGAAGTATCTGATTTCTCCATCAATTTTGAAAGATAGTTTTGCGGGGTACATTAACCTAAGTTGTTTTCCTTTAGAACTTGAAGTACTTCACTCCAAGTTCTCCTTGAATTGAGAGTTTGGGTGGAGAAGTCAGCTGTGATTCTGATGGGCTTTTCTTTATAGGTGATTTGTTTCTTTTCTCTAACAGCTTTTGAGATTCTATTCTTGTGTTGAATTTCTGGAATCTTGACTATGATGTGCTTGGCTGTAGACGTTTTTTCATCACTGCTAATTGGAGTTTTATGTGCCTCATTTATCTGTATGTAAAATTATTTTTCTCTATCAGGAAAGTTTTCTGTCATGATGTCTGTGAACATTTTTTAAATGGCATTTGTGGTATCTCCTGCTTATTCATTGACTCCAATGAATATTAATTGTTTTCTTTGTCTCATCTAGTAGCTCCATGATTGATTTTTCATATTTCCTTGCTATTTTTGAGAAATCTTTCTTTTCCTGGTCAGTAACTTCAACTCTGTCTTCAGGATCTGAGATCCTGTCCTCACATTGGCCTAATCTGCTTTGAATAATTTCAATAGAGTTTTTAGTCTCTGGATGTCTGCTTGAATCTGTTTTATGGATTCTATTTCTTTCCTATACTGAGCTTCTTTAATTTTCTTAAGATCATCTATTTTTTGTCTCTGTCTACTCTAATATCACTAAGCATTGTGTGTATTTTGGTAATCTCTGTAATTATCTGAGAGATTATTTCTGATTCATTTTTTCCAGAGCCTCATTCAATTGCTTTGTTGTTACCACTTCACAGAGGCCTGTTGGCGGCTTTCAGATCAGCCCATCTCATTGCCCCCTGGATTTTTCTTTGATAAACTGAATTTCTGGGATTTCCTTTTGCTTAAGTATCTTCTCATTCAAAAAAGGGGGCTGGGAATTTAGCTCAGCGGCATAAGCACCTGCCTGGCAAGCGTAAGGTTGTGAGTTTGATCCTTGTACTAAAAAAAAAAAAAAGTATCCTCTCATTTTCTTTTCTTTCTATTTTTAGTCAATTCCTGGGGTGCTTGTAAGTAGCCTATGGTGGGTTGCTTTATTGCTAGTATTTAGCACCCTTAAATGATGACTACTTTTGGGAAGTGTCTTCCACATGTAGCTGGTTTTTGGGTTTTGTGACTGTCTGAATATCTTATCTTTTCATTTTGTTGGAGGTAAGAAACTGTTGTTTATTTTGCCTAGTCCCTTGATCTTTGGCACTGTGCCACAATATTGTCTGTGACTCTTAGTCAATGTCAGTCATGGAATACCAGGACCAAGAGCTGTTTAGAACAATTATGTCAATTTTGGCTACCAATAGCATCAAACACAGCCTAGAAAATGACAGAGTGGGGCTGGGGATTTAGCTTAGTGGTGTAAGTGCCTACCTGGCAACTATGAGGTTGTGAGTTTAATCCCCAGTACCTCCCCACCCCCCAAAAAAATAGCAGTCCAGAAAATGACAGAGCTAACCTGTAATTTGCAACCTTTAACTATATGAACTACATTTGTGATTATACAACAAAATGCAGAACAAATCAGATAATTATATGCAATTTATAAATCCTTAATGTGTCAAATTTGCCCTCAGGGTTTAAAATTTAAAATGGATTAAGGAGAAAATAGAGAAGTAGAAAAAGGGAAAGAGATTAGAAATAAGATTGGAGGACAAAGGGGATCACACCCACTTTGGGAAACTGGTGCAGAAGACTGATGGAAAAGAGAGATGAAAATGATAAAAGGTATAGCAGAACAGAACCACAACCACAAAGAGGTTAGGAACTACTTTCACACTCATATAAAAACAATGAAGGGGAAAGAGAAAAAAAGAAATAAAACAGGAAAAAAAAAAAAAAAGAGAAACCAACAGTCCACTTTCAGGATTTTCTCTGGTTTTGCTGGTAGACAACCTGTGAAGACAGAGTCTCAAATCATGGTGACATATCCCAGCTAGCCAACAGTAGCTTTTTGGTGGGGTAGGGGATAATCTCAACAGGCCAGCCCCTGGACCAGACTCATTGGGCTTGCCACAGTCCAAACAATTTCCATGGACCTGAGCCCCACTAGGAGCTGCCAGATAAAGCAGGCAGCAGTTCTGGGTTCCAAGCTTAGCTGGCCCATCTCCAAAATGACTCTGGGCTAACCGCTGTCTCCCATTGGAGAACTAAGTCCTCTACACTCACTGCCAACCAGTGCAGTTCTCCATGTTCACTAGCCCCTCCACTGCCACATCTCTCTGCAGAGGAATCTGGGATCACCAGCCATCACCCTCACCATGACTGTGTGTCTACAGGTTTGAACAGCTCTTCTCACATGGTGAGTCCATCTCAGGGAAAAGGCACCACTGGCTACCACCTTCTTCATTGAAGTTTTTCTTTTCATTCTCTGTGGGCTTCAATTCACACTTCAGATTATTCCTGATCCAGGGGACCCACTTGCCTCCTTTTGTCTTCCATGTGATGCTGTATTCCTATGTCTGGTTGGTGACTCTCAGAAAGGCTATTATCTCTGTTGCTTACTGCTTTGTACTACAGTGTGTTTTTGAATAAAAAATTTTACTATAGTAAAATGCACGTGGCCATTTACTTCCCTCAAAATACTTCCCCTTGCTTAACACTCACTTATTCCATCATTCTTATCACTTTCTGAAGGAATTCTAGATATGGTC
>PVJX010026120.1:0-26206 GCA_004027295.1 Dolichotis patagonum | reverse complement strand
TGTTTGTTTCTTATATTGTTCTTTGAGGGATTCTATCTGTTTGCTTTGTTCCTGTAATTTTTTAGCTGTGTTTTCACTAGATGCGTTCACTATTTCTTTCACTGTTTTTATCAATTCTTCTTTTACCTGGCTGAAGTATTTCTGGTTTGAATTTCTCCATAGCTTTCCCTATTTGCATATTTATTTCATTTGATATCATTTCAGACATTTCAGGTGTATGGCTTCTTTTTTCTTCTATGTATACAGCTTCTAAGCTTTCTTGGGGAGGGCTAGGGCTTTGAGCCTGCCTTTTGGTCTTTCCTTTTGTCATTTTTCTGTATTTCCTTACTTTGAGCGGTGTTTCAAAGCTTTCTCTGCTTATGTGGCAAATTACCTGTTACACCCTCAGTTCCTGGAGGGGCAGTGGCTCCCCCAGAGGCTCCTGGCTTCCTCACAGGGTCCTAACTCCCTTCTGTGGGCTCCTGGCTCCCTAAGTTGTAAGGGGAATGCTGGGTGTGGCCACCCTGGAGCCTGTGGAATCTTAGGCAGGCCAGGCCTCCGTGCCTTGTCCCAGTCAGGTCTCCAGGAGGTTCCCTGCGAGTGAAGGGTCTACAGGTTCCAAAGAGTCAGGCCAGAATGTTGGTTTGTGAAAAGTTCCCGTTCCCAAACAGACCTGGCCAAGATGCCACTCTCCAGAATATTCCCAAACCAAACAGCCCGGGCCACTCTACGGGTCCGAGAGTTTCAGGTCCCAAAGAGACAGCCTGAGATGCTGCTTTCTGGGAGACTTCCTGGGGGTGAAGGGCGGGGCTACGGGCCCAAACAGACCTGGCCCAGATGCCGATCTCCAGGCAGTTCCCTGCGGATGGCCTACCAGCCCCAAAGAGTTGTGCCAAGATGCAGGTCTGCGCAGCCTTATGATCCAAACAGCCCAGGCCACTCTATGGGTCCGAGAGTTTCGGGTCCCAAAGAGACAGCCTGAGATGCTGCTTTCTCCTGGTTAGTTCTTGCCTGAGGTTTGGTATAAATACCAAGACTGACCCTTTTTCCTCTCTCTGGCTTCCTATCTCATCTTGTGATCTCTCCCTCTTGTGTAAGCTCCCACCATGATGCTATGTGTCATGAGACCCTCACCAGGGCCAAGATAATGAGGTACCATATCAATGAGCCTCCAAAACTGTGAGCTAAATAAACATCTATTCTTTATAGTATTATATTCCTATGCTTGGGTAGTTTGTCATAACAACAGAAAATGGATAAACATAAGGGTCCAGGATTCCGTAAAACTGGGTTAGTCTCTGCATTTGCCTCAATAGTACTGAGATGTGGGCAGCATGTCTCAAGATCTGGAAGAAGCCCTGACTGTGCAGGGGCACAATTTCAGGTGCACACTGTCACATGTGTGTCTGGTTATCCATTTAAGAATATGGCTCAGCAGAGCCCTTGCAGCCTGGCCCAGTGGTGCCCCAGATAGGGAACAGACAGTCTCTTACAGACCTGGAAGCCTCGTTCTGCTTCTCAAACAGCATGCTTACATCTGCCTTTGGGCCTTTTTGCAGGGCTTATTCTCACCCTGGAATTCTCAATCTGGATTATTCACTCTTCTTGAGCCTTTAGGTGGCTGTCTTTTTAATATCCTTCAGGCTCAGCTCATAATCACACATGCACCTCCACCCCAGGTTTCACTGGATGCCCCGCAGCAGTAGGTTTCCCTGTTTGTAGACTGTGTGCTTACTCCCACTCCACACCAAGGGGTTTCCTGGAGCAGTCTACTTGCCCCAAGGGTGACCCTTGGGCCTCAGATACTTAAAGCCACAAAATGAGGGAGGGTCTAAAGGAATCTGCCCAAGGCTAGGAACAAAAGCACTGTAAAAGAACAGGTGTTAGTCCACTGGGATAACAAAAGCATGCTGGGCTAACTTAGACCCTATCAGGGGCTTGGTTTCATTGGGGAATAGTGATGCCTTGTTATGTTTCCTAGAAGCCAGTATCACAGGACAATACCAAACTCCTTATGAGTGAAATGATGTGACTGGGTTTGTTTCAAGATATTCCAGGGAGAGCAGGAAAGGACAGATGCAGAGAGGGGCATTTGTTGGGGCTGGGTGCTGAGCACTCTCATTCCAGCCTCCTGCTCCTGTGTGTGCCAAGTTCATCACAGAAAACACTTTCCCATGGCCCTGGGGAGGGAGGCTGAGCTCTGCCAAGAGCCCTGGCACCCAGCAGCCACTTACTGAGGGACATGGTAAAGAAGGCTGTGCTGCAGCCACATTGAAAAGGGCTCTCAGACCCACCCAGGGCACATTCCTCTTGACTGGCTGTGGCCCAGGCTTCATCCCAGAAGCCTATTGCTGGCTGATGCTAAGGTTCCCAGACACAAAGAGCTCTTTCCACTCCTGCAGAGGAGGCTGGATACCTGGGAGGTGAGTCAGCCAGTGAGGGTGGTGAGTAACTGCCTGCGTCAGCTGCACCTGTGAGGGGAGCAGCGGGGAGGGTCTAAGGAGGAAGAGGGGGCGAGCAATGGAGGGAGGGAAGAACTGGGCTTCAGGATCTGAGCCACCCTCTTTCATTCCATCCCTTCTCTCCTTCCCTATCTCTTCTGAACCCTGGCCTTTACCCTCTGGGCCTTGGGTACCTGTTCAGCCCCCATATCATGGACAGCCAATGCTCTGGCCCCCTGTCCGCCTCCTCAGCACAGAGGTGCCCATATTCAGGTCACACAGGGCCAGAGTGAGAATGCAGCCTATGCAGGCAGGAGTCTCACTGTGGACCAACCCTGGGCAGCCAGTGAGCCTGGGTGGGCAGATACAGTAGAACACAGAGCTGCAGTGGCTCTGGGTATCTAGGTTCATTGACTGCAGCCTAGGCAGAGATGACAGCCAGGTAAATCGTTACCATTGATCACAGCCTCTCCAAGGACAGCCTTCCACCTGGGAGCAAAGGCAATGCTGCCAGGTATGGACACTAGGGGCTGTGACATCCCTATCACCAACTGGGCATTTTATACTTTCTCTTGGACACTGTGGCACCCCCTGCTGGCCTCCTGTGGAACTGTGGGTGGACCAACCACATTTGAGGTCCCTCAGTGATTGTTTGATATGTATCACTAGAGGCTGATAGAGGACCAAGGGACCAGACGGAGATCAGACCAGCCCTAATCCCAGAATATATTCCAACCCCACTAACCCTGACCCTGATAACACACTAAATATTTTTTGAGACAGGGTTTTACTACGTAGTTCATGCTGGCCCTGAATATGTGGTGATCCTCCTGTGTCAGCCTCCCGAGTTCTGGGACTACAGGTGTGCGCCACCACCCCTGGCAACACACTAAATCTTGACCTCTCACACAGAGGCCTGATACTGGTCACAGGCTGAACCCTGATTTTGCTAACAGTAAGTGTGGGCTCTAATCATAATACTGGGTTCTCTGGCCCTGATCATACACTGAGCCCTAATCCTGGTCACGGGCAGAACTCTGACCCTAGTCACAGGCTTAGTCCTGATCCTGATCATACACTTGAGTCCTAATCCTGGTCACTTCCAAAGCCCTAACCCTGATCACATGCTGAGCTGTGGCTCATAACCTCTGTGGCTCACATAGGAAGCCAGGGAGCTGGGAGCTCCAATGTGTTTTGATCTAAGAGGCCCAGAGTTATCCCTGCCTTTACCCCACATGTGATTAAGTACCATCCTGGCCACAGTCTGATTCCCACCCCCACCACATCTCCACAATGAGTGAGGCTCCAGGCCCTCTGGGTGGCAGTCAAATCCTGGGGGTGGGTGGGTGACTGTGGAGCTGACTCACTGTACAGTGGGGGAGAGTGTAAATGCTATAACTGAGCCCCTAGTGCAGCCCTAGGGCTGCTGCCTTCTGCTGAGGTGGGCAGGACTCTGGGACGGAGCCAAGATCCCTCCACTCTGGGCTGCAGGAACACCCTTTTTGCTGCAAGCTCAGAAGGTTTCTTTGAGGAGTGATGGAGAACAGCAGAGCTTTGGGTGGCCCTAGGAATGGCACCCATAGATATTTCCTGGACTCAGCCCCTCCTCTAGGGTTCTACAGACATGACTGGTCCCAGAGCCTACTGATGGAGTAAAGATGTGTAGCACAGAGACTTTCCTAGAGACACCACTGGAGCTAGGGGAAGACCTTGAGAACTAAGGGCAATCATCCTAGAGGAGGTGGAGCCATATCCTGAAAGGACTGGGCCATGGTCCTAGAGGGGATGAGGCTGTGGTCCTGGAGAGGGTGGAGCCATTGCCCTGGAGGGAGTAAAGTCATTTCCTGAGAGAGGAGCAATATAGTCCAGGAGGGAATGAACCATGGTCCTGGGGGGAGTGAAGCACCATCCGGGAAGTCTGGACCCACTTGTGGGGTTTCCTGTATGTGGTGAGGACTGTGCGGACAGGCTTCACCTAAACATGACACAGGTAGTTTAGCAGTGTGGGGGACAAGGGGCCATAGGTGTGAGGGGCAAGGACTCATCATACTGCTCTGGCCCATGAATGTGTGGTCCCACAGGAAAGAGGGGAGCTGGCATCTCAGACTCAGAGAGGATTCCCTGAGCTTTACAGTGTGGCCCTGGCAGAGCTAGGGCAGGCAAACCACCAGACAGCCAGGGATAGCCTGTTTGGTGGCTTTTTGCTATCTGTGGGATAACAAGCTTCTGAGGGGTCACCATTCTCGACATTTTCCAGGGAAGGACCCTGGGGGAGCAAGGGCAGAGGTACCTGCTGCCCCCGCCTCCTGCACTCCCTCTTCCCTTTGGGCTCCATGGGCTACATATTTCCTTGGGGCCACCTGGAAGACAGGCTAGGGTCACACAGTCCAGGAGTGACTGATGAATAGGGGTGGGGGGCTGGGGGACTTGGTCCTGTCCAAGGTACTGAAGAATCAGCATCCTGGATTCATGCTGTGGGAGCATAAAAGGCAGTAGGCATGGCAGCATGGCAACTGGTATGGTCTGTGTGCACATGCCTCTGTGTGGCACAATGGAATAACCTGGCACAGAGGTAGAACTCTGTCCTCCCTAACAGGCAGTTGGGACAGGTGCCACTCACACTCTGGAGACCTCGATTTTAGTCATTTCTCTGGACCTATCATAAGAGTCTGGGCCTGGCCCTGACTCTGGACGTGCTGTATCTTGGAATGGAGGGAAGGGTGTGGGTATCAGCCTGGTCTGTCCCAGCTGGGAGAGTTGGAGCACATTATGAAGTGAATGCTGGCCCCATGGAACCTGCTAGAACTAGCACACATAGGAAATGTTGGGCCCACCTCCATCCTGTCCCCTCCTCTCCATCCTGTAACCTCAACCACAGGGACTGATGTGACTGCCTCATATCCCACAGAAGGTTTGGGGGAGGGTGCCTATGTAAAACCCACTGAGGAACAGGCACCTCCTCTAACTGCTGCCTCCAATCTCCAACCTCTCCCTCAGGCATGTGGCGGTCCAAAGAAGGCAAAGCCCACCCTGTGTAATCAGCATCTAGAAGTGCAGCAGAAGGAAGGAATGAGGAGCCCTTGTTTTTACTTGTGGGTAGGGCCACTTCCCTGGCCCATCCTCCCTCTGGTCTGCTAGGGGATTTTCTTTGGCTCTGGAGCTTGTCCTAGTTCCCAGGATCCCTCCTAGTTCTGACCTGCCAGATAGTTGGGAGGAGTGGTTGCTTCACTGCTAATGCTGGCATGGGGACACAAAGAGCAGTCTCCAGGCCAGTGCATGGGCAAAAGCTAAGAGGAGGTAGGTTCCCTTGGCAGTATGGTCCCCAACTCTAGCCAGGGACAGTTCACACTCTTTTCCCTTAGAAGGAAAGGGGGGCGCTATGCACTCCCAATCCAGGTTAAGATCACTGACTCATGGCAGTCCCACACTAGACTTGGAACTGGGATCTGCAGAGAATAAGCCCCTGCCTTGATCCTCCCTATTGCCCAGTCCTATCACTGGAACAAAAGACCTTATCTTAGACTCTGTCTCCAGGGAGTTTGACCTGGGCATAGCCATTCAGTAGGGGACAGCATTACTAACCAGGCTGCCTCAGAAGTGCTCAGCGAAGGTTCCTTATGATCGTGTACCTTTATACATGGCCAAGAATGTCTGTTCAGGTCCCCTTGACTAGGACCTGAGCAGACTACACTTGGAAAACAAGTTCAGATCCAGAGCCAGCACCCTTTTTGCTGGACTCACAAGTGGGTCTCCCAGGGAGGATGCTCAGGGAGAGTTCCTGGAAAGGCTGAGGAGGAAACAACTGGACAGCAGCAAGAGTGGGAGAAGTGTGCCATCTGTGCAGGCCCCACCCCTGCATGGGCACCTGCTCTTGCTGAATCTCAAGTGCTGACCTAGCAGAGGGTGGGGGTTCTGGATGCTAGAGCTGTGCAAGCTTGGCACTACCTAGGCAGCACTGGCTGAGGAGAGGAGGCTCACATTGTTTGTCACTGCTCTCCCTAATATCTCTGGGGCACCCCCTAAGTCTCAATATTCCTCTCTAGGAGGTGCTGGGCTGGTCCCTGCCTACAGCATCCCTAGCTCTATCTCATGTCAAGATGCCTGATCCTCCCAAAGGGGAAGTCACTCCAGCTCTTGGTACTTCTTACCTGGTATAATAGTGACCTGCAAACAAGCCTGAGCTCCTAAAGGATACAGAGTGTGAGTTTTTCCAATACATGTCATCATCAAAGAAAGTCACCAATAAACAGTTGTGAAATAAAAATCAACATGAATAAAATCAACATGAAGTCCTTTGACACAAAAACTAGGAGTGTAGTGAGGAGGAGTCTGATCTTCTGGTGAAGACATGGCAAACAGATCTCTACTTCTGAGACCTCTGGCCTCCAAGGTTCTCCCATCTCTGCTTTTATGACTTTACTCTTCCTGGGCCTTCCCAGTATGGCTTCATGTCCCTGGCCTGAACAGGAGAAGCTCCATGGGCTCATGCAGCAGACCACAGCTCAGCTCTGCTCACTGTCCACCCAGATACATAGCCACTCAGACATGGTGCCTAAGATTCCAGCAGCACAGGGCTCCTCCTGGGCCCAGAGTCCTGCTGCACATTTTTGGAACTTCTGGAGGACTGTGTCCCAGCAGTCAGTGCACACTGGGCCCAATGAGGAGTGTAGTTGGTTTTCCTGCCCTTGGCTTCAAATCATAAATGGGAGAGGATGGAGACAGAATGGAGCTGTCTGGCTGAGGAGTGGGTGAGATGAATGGACAGGGAGTGACTGGGCTAATCATGGGGTGATGCATACTGACAATGAAACTGACCATGATGGGGCAGGTGTTGAGCACTGAGAGCACTGGTAGAGAAAGTAGCAAAATACTAGTGAGGATAACTATGTCAGCAGTGGTAATAAAAACGCAAGTGGTATCTGGGTGTGGTGGTTTACCCCTGTAGTCCCAGCACTCCAGAGGCTGAGATACAAGGATCTCTGGGAGTTTGAGGTCAGCCTGGGCTACATAATAAGCTGAAGGCCAGCCTGAACTGCATAGTGAGACCCTGTCTCAAAAAAAAAAGATACAAGTGATGGCAGGAAGTTGATGCTAATAAAGGTGATGGGAAAGGTGATCATAACAGTGGTGATGATGATAATGGTGATGTTGAAGGTGATACTGGTGGTGACAGTGATCATGGTGACTATGGTAGTGATAGTGATGACAATGGTGATGACCATGGTAATGATGGTGATGGTAATGGTGATGGCAGTGATGGTGATCATGGTAATGGTGATGAGTACGGTGATGACGGTGGTGACAGTGATAGCAGCGATGGTGATGGTGGTGGTGATGGTGATGATAATGGTGAGGTGGATGAGGAGGTAATGGTGATGGTGATGGTAATGGTGATGGTGACGGTGATGGTAGTGATACTGCTACCAGTAATGATGGTGATTATGGCAGTGAGGCCGACAACAATAATAATCATAGAAGTGTTAGAGGTGATGGTTTGCAGTGTGTTGAGAGCATTAGTGTTGTAGTAGAACTGGCGATGGTGACATTTGGTTTTGGTAGAAGTGATGAGGGCACTGGGCAGGTGGATGTCATGGGTAAAGATGAGGCAGTGGTTGTGACTGTCAGGCTTGAAGGTGCTGAGTAGATTGAAATTCTTACCAGAACTGGCTCAGCCACTTGTCCATTAATCCAAGTCCTACTTTCCTCCGAGCCTTTGTGTCAAGTGGGTTGGCAGGGGAAATCCTTTGAGTCTCTTGAATGATGCCCCCCATGGCCTCTCCCTCCCTGTCCAGAAAGAGAAACACAGAAGACAGGCCACTGTGCCCCTTGCTGGTGTATTTCCCTCACCTCTGGCCTGCTGTCTATACTGGAAGGAGAGCGTGTTGCGACCCCTATGCAGAGCCAGTGGGCCCAGGTTTCAATCCTGTCCTGCAAGGCCTACCTGCCCTCAGACTGTACCCTGGGCAGGTGATGTAAGAGTATTCAAGATACCATGGCTTAATATACCCATTGTTGTTAAATAAAGCTTAGGTCCAAGGATGGGAAGTGACTGAGTTGAGTTGAGTTTAGAGCTGTCTCCCTTCCAGGGACCTGAGGCAAACACTCCTTATGCAGTAGACCTCTCTTTGGTTGGGTTGCCACCTACCTTGGGTACCAGTCCTGGTCTAGTGCCCTCCCTGTGGGCCCTTGTCCTTCAGCCTCCCCTGTAATGGAGGAGGAAGGCAGGAGGTCTGTGAAAGACAAAAAAAGGAAGGTGGGAGGGAGAAAGAGGGGAGGAAGCCAGGAGAAAAACCCGCTTAGTCAATGTATGAAGTAGCTTGGGCTGCCACACCATTATGCCTAAAGCATGAGAGTCTGCACAATCTCCAACAGTGTGGAAACCTGTTCTGCTCTTATTTTATTAATAAAACAAGGCAGCGATGTCACTTGGCTCTCCCCATAAACGTGTCACTCTGCTGAGTAATTCTTTTTAATTAGAAAAAAGGACAAAAAAAATGCTGTCCTTGGGAGCTTGACAAATGTGGACTTCACGAGGTAGAGCTGCTGCCACCCACCCACTGGCCCTGGCATCTCAGGCTCCCTTGCCATCCAGCCCACAGGCCAAAATCTCAGGCTCAGGGCCCATGATTCTGGGCACAGGCTGAGCAAAGCAGCCTGGGTGGGGGACAGTTGCTGTTATAGCCACTGAAGGTGGAAGATGGATATAGTGATACCCACACTAGCTTCTGAGTGAAGCCTTAGAGCCATCTGCCATCTCCACTGAGCATTTCCCTTGCTCTTTGCTCAGGCAGGACAGACAAGGATCTCATGGCATGAGTGTTTTGGGGTGCCAACATCTGCAGAAACTCAGGGTGGGTAATGTCTCTTGGAGTCAGAGGATGTCCTGAACATGGGGACCTGAGGCTACCCCTCAATGGTCATAGGCAGGGCCAGGCAAAGGGGTGTGGCTCACAGTTCCCTTGAAGTGACCCTCACTACCCCCAGGTCTTCCTGTCAGTCTGCCACAGGCCTGCCCTAGGCCTATGATGACCTGGCTTTCTCAATAGAAAGGTTTGATGACCTGGTGCTTTCTCAATAGAGGCCCAGCCCAGGACCAGTACAGGCCTCCTCCAAGGATAATCACTGTAATAGCAGCTGAGGCAGCTAACATTTAGCAAGAACTTTGTGTGCCAGGAACTGCCAATTTAATCCTCCCCACCCGCTGCTGGGTGGGCACTATTGTCATCCTACTTATGGTAACTGCAAATGTTGGCAGGTTCATTATTGCTGTTGAGCTATTTCACATTGAGAAGATTGAAGGTCAGATGTCAGAGCACAAAATGGGTATTTGAGAAAGTGCTTTAAATTCCATCAGACCCCCCTTCCCTTTGGTACTCACAGCCAGGGAAGCATCTTCCTCAGTGATGAAATGTCTTCTTAGCTTATATGTGGAAACATGGACTGGGACCATGCTCCTACAAGGGTAAACTTGAAAGTCTTGCCAAAGCCACCACATCCTCTGAGCCCAGCCCTGAGTCCAGGAGCTGCTTGGTTAGCCTTGGCTACCTCTGATCCTTGATCCTAAATAGAAGTGATGACAATCAAAGTGTTGGTGATGGAAATGGTGGTTGCTTGTGGGAGAAAATGACAGTGTTGTTTGTGATGGTAATGATGTTGGGGAGGTCATAGGCATGGTGGTGATGACAGTAGGGAGGACAGAGATAGGGTGGTGATAATGGTGACAGTGAGAAAGTAGTTGGTGTGATGTGATAGTGATGATAATAGGGAAGTCAGGTGTATGATGGTGATAATGAGAGGAGATTAGTGTGATGGTGTTGAAGACAGAAGAAATGTTGATAGTGGTGATGGTGGTTACCAACACTAGTGGCTTTGCTGCTGGTTACAGGACTGACAGAGACCATGGTGAGGAGACTAATCATACTGGAGGTAGTAATGAGGATGATGGAAATGACTGTGATAGTAATTGTTATGTTGATGGAGAAGTTATGGCTATGATGCTGTGATGGAGATGACTATGGATAAGATGGCTGGGATGAAGGTGAGGTCCCTCAGTTTTCCCATTTGTAAAGTGGGATGACAGTGATCACCATCCCAAAATGTTCTGAGGCTCAGTGAGATGTTCAGCACACAGGAACCCCCAGTGATTCCTGCTTCATGTCCTTTTCCAGAAATATCAGAGGACAATGGGGTCCTACCTGCCTTGGAAGTAGGAGGTGGGCCCTGAAAGGCAAGAGCAGCTCCAGCACAAAGTGGAAACCCAAGCCCTTTGTTTAAAAAAATTAATAAGAATTGAGCAGCACATTACTGAAGCCAGCACAGACCACTGTGAGCCCAGGGTCCTGTGTGACCATCCAGGTCACCCACTGTTGTAGTCAGGGTTTACAAGGGAATAAATGTAATATAAGATACATAATTTATAGGGTTATTTTATAATATTCACCCAAAAAGTCAAATGAGAAGAGTGCTGGTAATCTGCTCATGTACTAGAGATCCTCTTGGCTGGATCCCCTGATAATGTCCTACTGGAGGCCTAGAGCCCACAACAATGTCTCATGCAAGGCTATATCAAGGATCTGCACTGGGAAGGTCCAAAAGTCAGTGGTGAAAGCTAGAAAGTCTGTGCCAGTGGGATGAAGGATCTGTGCCAGCAGGCTGAGTGATCTGCACTGGAGCCAGGAAGTGACACTCAAGGGAAGGACCAGAGCTCCCCTGAAGAAAACTGCAGCCATCTCAGTGACAGTGAGGACCTGAGCTCCTTCAACATCAAGAACAGCTAAGTTCATATCAGAAAAGCCAGCATGATAAGATTCTCCAGGAGACGCAACAACATGCCATTTTCCCTTCCACGTCTCCTTTTATGCTACTGGCAACAATCCTCAGGTGGGCCTCCCACACCCAGCATCACACTGATTTAGTTCAGCAGGTTGACCATTAGTTAATCCACCACACGTACCTTGCACATCCCTGCAGCAAGAACCTGAGGGTCTTATGACCCTAAGCTGGAGGGTCTTATGTGATGTGCAGTAGGGGAGGGGACAGAGGGTACACTCCCCATGCTGAGCCTTACAGTGAACTCATAGTGCTCCAGGGGCCATGTTAATCAAGGTACCCCTGCTGGTGTTGGGGAGACATCAAACTGAGGGACAGGAGGAGAAGGAGGTTCTGGCCCTGCTGACACCTTTTCGTAAGGCTGGGATCCTGGCTCATGCCTGGTGCCTGGGAAAGCCTTGATAGACATAGAGATGCCCATGCCCAGGCATTTGGGAGAGGTGGGTGAGAAGCCAGCCTGGGGTACCAGGTGCCTGCAGTTGTGCAGGTGATGGGGGTCTGCAGTTGGAGGATACCAGGTCAGGATCAGGAGAGAGGACTTACCTTTAGGTCTCAGTCTAGGTAGGCTATAGGGGTAGAGGAGCTGGCCCAGTAGGAGAAGAGGCAGCCTAGAAAGATGAGGGTCCACATACCAGCCCCAGGGAGGTGTGGCACCCAGCCAGATAAAGGTGGCCAGGGCTAAGGCCTCAAGGAGTACAGTAGGATTCTGGCTTCCCCTGCTGGGAGCTCATCCAGGTCCTTCCCACAGCTGAACTGTCCCCAACCCTGGCCCCTGTAGGAGTTGATATATCTCTCCTGTGATGGCACCATCAGGTGGTCAAGGTGAAGAGTGTTTAGAAGCCACACGGTGTCCATCATGTGGATCTCACAATGTGCCCAGCACAGAGCACAGATTCCTGAGTCTGGGCAGGGTTCCTGGGGGTTTGCAGGGCGGAAGAACTGTTGGGTTGGGCTGAGCTGGGCCAGCCTGCCCTTCCTGTGAGTACACAGATCCTTCGGGGCCAGCATCCTGGGGTGCAGTGTATGAAATCCCACGGCTCAGGGAACACAGAGATCTATCACAGTAGGTCACACAACTGCTAGAGGCTGGAGCCACTGCCCTCATCTCTGGCCTCCCAGCCCAGGACTCTGGCTGTTCACTTCCGGTGTGGCTCAGGCCAGAAAGGGGTCCCTTCAGAGCAGTGCCTGGGCCAGCACAGGCTGCTGGTGGTGGTGGCGCAGAGCCTGCCTGCGTGGGGAAGCTCCTAGCAGCGTCACCACACAGCTATTCTCAGCCTTTCTCCTTTTATGGTGTCGGAAGTGAGCAGCAGATGCTGGGCTGGCTCTGGGGAGGAATTTAAATGGAATTGCAGAGAACAGTAGGAAAGCACAGCCACAGGGGTGGGGGTGGCAGGCTGTCCTGGACACCGCCCCCTCCCTGGCATAAGTCCTGAACACCGACACCCACCCCAATGAGGGAGGGCATCTGCATGGGCCAGCTGGTAGCAAAACCCGTCCATCAGGAGGGACAGGCGACCCTCAGGTTCCCACAGCACACTTCAGGGTGGGTGAGTGTTCAGGGAGGGAGTAGGGTGGGCACACAGCCTGGCTAGGGGCCCAGAGGGCCAGGGATGGTGAGCAGCCACCTAGCTCTGACCCCCACCCAGCCCTACAAGCTCCCAGTGTTCTTCCTCACACCACAGAAACTCAGCTGCTAGGCTGCCTAGTGAACCTTATCCCTGACCCTCTCAGCCCACTGCTGGGACACTGGTCCTGAAGCAATCCCTACCTGCCTGTCTCTCACTGTCACCATGTCCTCCTAGGTTGCAGTTGTCCTGGACCACACCACGCTCAAGGCTGGCCTTGTGGCCAAGAAGGAGGCCCTGTATTGCCCTCTCACTGTTCTCCCCGTGCTCCAGCTTAAATAGGTAACCTCAGATGGCTCCTTGCTGGCCCCTGGCCTATCACACTACCCTCTTCACTCAGTCATCCTCCCTCCCCTCTGGGATACTGGCCCCAGCACACTTGACCAGCAGAGATTCTTAGGGGACAGAGGCAGACTTCATGTGTACAGGCAAGGCCAGTGTTGGCAGGCTGGCAGGAGATGTGTAAGAGAAGGCCTCAGTAAGTGTGCAAGAAGAAACTTTGACTAGATAAGAAAGCAGAGGGATGTTCCACAACTTGTAAAGGAGCATCCACACACAGCCACAGATCTCCACAGACATCACCAAGGTGCCATTCTTGCTCAGAGGTCCCATGAGAGTATGCTCAGGGAAGCGCAAGGTGTAGAGGTCCAGGAGTCCTTCCTGGCAGTGCAGACACTGGCTTGGGCTGCTGATGAGGTGTATATATGTTACTGGGGAATGAACCCAGAGCTTTTGCACTGAGTTAAATCCCCAGCCTCCTCCTTTTTATTTTTTATTTTGAGCTGGGGTCTCCCTAAATTACCCAGGCTGGACTCATACTTGCCGTCATCCTGCCTCAGCCTCCTGAGTAACTGAGATTACAGGCATGTACAATGATACTCAGGCTGCTTATGTTTTAACAGTTTGCCAGTGTTTGTCCATTGACCAAGGGTGGGTTGGCATTCTGGGTGGAGGGAAGCTCCTGCTCATGAGACCAGTTAGCTCTTCCTCCCCTACTCCACTCGGCCCGCACTGAGAAGAGCAGCCTTTTAGTCCAACCTGCCCCCTGTATGATTTGTGTGCATGAAGCCAAATGAGGCCTGAAGGGGACACAGGACAAGAGGACTTCTGTCCTGTTCAGTGGGCTCTGGTGCTCAGATCAGGCCTGAGCAGGACAACTTCTCTGGTGTTTCTGCCTCTCAGCTGCCTCCCAGAACATGCAGCCCGATCTGCATCACAGTGCCCACCTAGGCAGTGCAGTCAGTTCCCCTGCTTTCCCACAAGAGCGCCCCAAAATGCCTGCTGGTGTCTTTCAGAGAATTCCAAAGCTGGGGCTGGGGCTACCTGCTGGTGCTGATACCTTGCCAAGGGGTCATGGCTCCACTGGTAGCAGGCAAAGGCCTCTAGGAGGAATCAGAAGCCTGGGAAGGTATGGGGACTGAGGTGTCTCATCCAAAGTGGCACAGGACATGAAGCGTCCATGGCATGTCTCTGAGAACCTGGAGGTCTTCCCTAGTGTACCCCCTCACCCTAGCTCTGGTCTTCCTTGCTGTGTGACCTCAGTTTCCCTTCCAAATAATGTGTGAGGATGGTGGTGGTGAGAAAGAGATATCGCTTGAGAGTGGGCTCTCAAACCCTGT
Organism: Dolichotis patagonum; assembly: GCA_004027295.1. NCBI lineage: Eukaryota > Metazoa > Chordata > Mammalia > Rodentia > Caviidae > Dolichotis > Dolichotis patagonum. The sequence continues at coordinate 11,713 of PVJX010026120.1, read as the reverse complement.
GCCCTTTTGGAGGCCATGTGGGCAGCGGTCTGAGTCTTAGGGACCTAAAGGGACCCCTGGGCTTACACAGTGAGTAGCACAGCTATGCCGTATCTATGGAAAAATACCGAGCACCCTTAGGGGCTGGACTTGAGGAGCTGAAGCAGGAGGCAGGAAGGAGAAGGGAGGAGGGAGGAGGGTCTGGTGTGTGGGGGCCCGGAAGGCACAGGCTGCCTGTTCCAGGGACCAGGATGCAGCACACAGCCTGCCAGACGGAAGAGGAAGGAAGGGGGGGGCAGAGAGAAAATGTTCCTGAAGCTCAGAAGGGGGTGTCTGGAGAAGAAAGCGCCTCAGTCATCTGAGATCCCAGACCCCCCACCCCAACTTGCCACTCCCCAACTCAGTGGGCTGGGCAGTTGTGTCCACCTCTCAGGCCTTCTGCCTCGAGTGAAGATGCCTTTGTGAGAGGTTTAAAAAGAACAGCTGTGTCCTGGTTTCTCCACCTTTCTCAGCCTCCTCCTTTTCCCACCCCAATCCTTTGTCCCCTCCTTCAGTCTTCTGCCTTCCCCATCCCAGTGCCAGTGCATTCCCATTCCCACCATGGAGTCCAGGAGCCTTGCCCCTCAGCTTCTCATTTCAGCTTCCCTCATCACCCATCCCCATGTTGTGGGCAGTGGAGGTGGCAGGAGGTCAGTCCTGGAAGGGCCAATAGGAGGGCTAGGGAAGGTAGTAGCCTTCCTTCCCTAGAAGCTCACCCACATATCAGCCCCATTTCAACCTCTGAAGGCAAAGGGGGCTGGCAGAGGGAGAAACCCTCCCCTGGGGGGCCCAGGTTAGGCCAGCCTCCCCACCTCTAGTCCCATACTAGGTGCTGTGAGGAGGAGTTTGCAACAGGAGAAGCTGGGGGACTTCAGGCTTCCTAGACAGCTCCCTGCAGCCCTGAGGCCCAATGCTGTCCCCCTTTCTACAGATGGAAAGGTGAGGCTTAAGCTAGCAACCGCTTGGTCTCTGCCTGCAGAGGAATAGAGAAGGGTACATTCCTCTCTCAGTTCCTCAGGACCCCTGCCAAGCACCTTGGGAAGCCCTACCTGTGCCAGAGAGGTGACAACCAGAAGTGGAGGGGCTGAGAGCAGGTTGTAACTCCCTAGACTGGAACAACAAAGGACACCAGATATAGAGGTGTCGATGGAGGCTACCCCTTGGGAGACCTTGGTAAGCAGCTGTAGTGGACTCCCTAGGGGCTCAGGGCCATCCTGGTCTTCTCTCCCAGCCCCACTGGGGAGTGTGTGGCCATCAAGTAAGGCCAGGTAATCTGGGGTGACCCTGAAGAACAGCAGAACTGGGGAGCCTAGACCATGATGCTGGGCAGGAGATCCAGCCAGAGCAAGGAGCAGAAAATGTGTACCCCTCAAGATGGTGGGACCCAGGGTAGATGAGAGCAAGAGGGTGACCAGGTTATCACTGTAACCTTCCCTGCTGCCCCAGCCTCTTGCTCAAGGAGCGTGGGGATGGGGATCCCCAAAGCCAGACCAACAGGGGCAACAGGAGTCCTGGAGAATGTGGTGAATGATCAGCATGCTCATCTCTGTAGGCATGAGTGTGTGTGTGTGTGTGTGTGTAAACAGATGTGCTCCATATATGTGCATACAACATATGTATGTGCATGTACATGAGAGTGCATGGGTATGCAGGTGAGGAAGTGAGCTCTGCCTTGAAACAGCTGCACTCTCCCTCAGATGCTCAGTGCCTCCTGCAGGTAGGAGTTGGGGAGCATTAGTAGGCCAGACCCCTGTTCTCCCGCAGCAGTGAACACAGGATACTGTGCCAACCAGGCTGTGTCCAGGCTCTTGGAGCCAGGCAGAGATGTCTGAAGCCACCACAGGGGGGTCAGGCAGGAGGTTAGGGATTATGTACTGTGAGGAGCAGAGTGAAGATGCAGTGGACAGAATGCATGGGCCTTGCTGATAGGTACCCCACCTACCTCTTGAGGTCCAGGGTGTCCATGAGCATCCAGGAGGCAGGTGTGAGAGCCAATCAGGATGCACCTGTCACCAAGCAGTTTCAGGAGTGGGAGAGAGAGTTCAAGGTTCCAGGGACAGAATCAGGACAGGGAGGCTGGAGAGGTCTGAGATTGGTGGGTCAGCGTTCCCTGAGATTGTACATATAGGAAGGAGATCTCAGACTGAAATAGATGTCACCTGGATTAGAATCTAGGGGCAGAAAGCCAGGAGCCCTGGGGCAGAGGCCAGAATGGAGGGCCACTTGAACCAGGGCTGCTAGATCTTAGTGCTGCGCAGACCACTGTGGTTGCTCTGACCTGCCCCACCCCCCCTGCAGCACCTCTCTTGCTCTGGTAGTCCAGGCATCAGAAAACAGATATTCCAGCTTGGCTCTAGGAGCATGCCTCCTCTGGCTCCCTCTCTGCCCAGGCTCAGCCCCCAGCCCCTCCCCAGTCTACCAGCACTGCACTCCAGTCCCTCTTTGTCAGGAAACAGGCTGGAGGGGACTGGAGGAGCAAAGGCCTCTCTTATAAGAGGCTCCTTCTCCTGGGCAGTGGGGAGCCAGCCCAGCCTCCTTCCTAGAGGCAGAAGAATGTAGCAAATGCGGGGGTTTGCTGAGGACTTCTGGGGTGATAATTGGGCAGCCATTAACTGTTCCCAGAGCAGCAACTGTTCCCTGTCACCTGTCACTATGACCCTCTGTTCAAAGCTTCTGCAGATCCTGCAGGGAGGGGCATGGGGACTCTGTGGGTCCTGCCCCCACTCTATCCCCTGATCCTCCCCTCAACCTGTACAGAGCCTTCTCCCATAGCTGTGGTCTGGATAGGCCACCAGTATCTAGCTCTGTTGCTGCAAGCAATGGGAAGAAGTACCTAGGGGCCATGGCATCCTAGGCGCACCAGGCCACCTCACCAAGGGTCTGCTTTAAACTGAGACCTGGGCTGCCTTCTGGGTTATCTTGGAAACTCCCTTCCCTGTCATCTACCCAAAGGGCTGCTGCCGGCCTTCCAGACCCAGTGTGGCAGTGCAGCACCCCAGCTCACAATCACCAAGCTTTGTATCCCCAGCCTCTTACTTCAGGAAGTTGTTCTTGGGGCTTCCTGGGGTGGGGCTGGGGGCATCTGGAGACTACTACAAGCCAGAGGCCTGAGAGCCTGCCCTGGCCTATCAGGTCGCAAACAGGTGAAATATCAGAGGTTGGCCCCTGGCCCTTGCTTGCAAGCACAGACAGGCTCAGTTTGTGTCTGGTCAGCCCAGCCCCAGAGTCCCAGAGTCGCCAGTCTCTGGTCCTGTGGTGACCAAGTGCAGGTGTCTCTGGGCTCTAACGCCCCTGCAGCCTCTAGCTCCTGGGATTCCTCCATGGGAAGGGAAGGTGCCAGTTGGTTCTCATTTCTGCAGTCGCCCTGCCTAGCTCTCCCTCCCAGTGGTGTCCCTCCACCCTCCCTTCTTTGTTCGCCCACTCACCTTTAATTAGAAATGCTAGGAGAGCCATTTTGGGGGAGTTTTTTCTAGAAAGATATTCCCCTCAGGGGAGGAAGCCCAGGAGAAGGGGGAGGGGAGCAAAGAGAGAAGGGAGGGGCTGATGTGGGGATTCCAATGGGAAGGAGAACAAGACAGGTGGGTTGGGGGCTCTGGGATCTGTGTATGCAAGGCTCTGAATGAGGGTCCTGAGCAAGGGCAGTTCATGTACAGACATACAGGGGTCTGAGTGTGTAGGGAATGAGTGTCTGTGGGGCTCTAGGTAAGGCGATGAGTGCATATCTGTCCACAACAGGGGAGGATGAGTGTATGCAGGGGAGGAAGAGTGTATGCTGGATACTGGGGATAAGTGTATGTGAGTCCCTGAGGTGGGGGCTGTGAGTGTATGCAGGCCTCTGAGTGGGGACTGTGAGTTGCAGGGCTCTGAGTGGGGGGTGATAAGTGTATGCAGGGCTCTGAGTGGGGGGTTCGAGTGTATTCAGGGCTCTGGGCAGGGGGATGAGTGTATGCCAGCCCATGAGTAGGGCGATGACTGCATGCAGAAATTTGAGTGGGGGGTGTGAGTGTGGCCTGGCCTATGAGTGTACACCGTAGGCTCTGAGTGGGAGCTATGAGTGTGTAGGGCTCTATGTGAGGAGTAAGTGTTGGAGGGTCTATGAGTGTGCAGTGTGGCTGTTTGAGGGAATGACAGGGAGCAGCAGCAAGGCATACGGTGTGTGTATGTGGCCACCACTGTGTGTCTGTGGGCCTCTGCAGTGGGTAGTGGTGTCACCTGCTCCCAGGTAACATCAGAAGACAAGAGACCCAGACCCATCTATCCAATCCAGCATGAGAAGTGTGTTTCAGCCCTCCCCTACTGCACGCTGAGTTGCTAGGGAAGCGGAAGGGGCCTCCCTCCCCAGGGAATCTCAGCTTCCGGAGCCCCATTCCTTATATGGCATCTTGCTTTCCTCTGCCTTTGCTGGCTGCCAGGACTGCCAGCACCTTTCTCCACCTCCTCTTCCCTCCTCCCTCTTCCCTCCCTCTTCCTTCTTCTCTCTCTCCTCCCTCCTCCCTCTCTTTCCTCTTTCCTCCCTCCTCTCTCTCTCTTCTTGCTGGTTAGAAGCCTTGAAGCCTCTGGCCAGGCTCTGGCTGTGACCTGAGGTCTCAGGTCCAGTGCCCTTCCCTAGGCTAAATGACCAGGCACCTCGTCAGACAACCCCTTCCTTGTTCACAAGTAGCAACTTCCAAATACCCTGGGGCCGAAGTGAAGTCCTGGGCCCCACCAAAGGTGGCTGTGGGGCACCATGGGGTCCAATCCAACCACACCCAATCACTGTATCACACAACCACACTGATGCCAGGGCACAGGCAGAGCCTCAGGTGGTGTTCTTCTCTCACACAGACCCAGAAGATGCGCCAGGCTCTGGACTCAGGCCTTGAGGGCAGGAATGGGAGGAGACAGTGGGCATAGACTCACTGGATCCTCAACTGAAGGCAGAGGGGCCTGGGGGCTGGAAAGGATAGACTAGTGCTCCTTTCCTTTGGTCCAAATGTAAAGCCAAACTGGGCAGAGGCAGGGAGCAAGGACTCAGAAGAGCAGTGTCCAGCAGGACCCCGCCCTGAGGGAAGAGATGGTGAAACCTTGGCAGGACGGCACCGGGCAGCCTTTGCCCGCCCTCTCCGGTCAGACGGTGGCAAGATCCTCCAGAATGCAGGCCAGGCTGGTGGGAGGCGCGCGGCAGTATTAGTCACCCAGGCCCCGCAGAGAGTATAGGGGGCGGGTCCTCGCTTGCTCTGCTGCCGCCTGGAGGCGCGAGTGGGCGTGGGAGGAGGGGCCTGCGGCGGGCTGGGCGCGGGCGGCCAATGGGAGCCTGCGCCTGTTGAGAGGCCGCCCACAGCCGCGGGCTTCATAAAGCGCCGGCGGCGGCTGCTGGGCGCAGAGGTTGGCAGCGTCCTCCCTCAGCTCCACTTGCGGCTTTTCCCGCAAATCGGACCGCAGCCGCAGCACCAGCCGCCCCGCGCCCGGCTGCTGTGCTTATCCCGAGCTTCACCACCGGTCCTGGCAGTTCGGAGTGCCACTCCCTGCACGCAAATGGAGCTGGACCACAGGACGAGCGGCGGCCTCCACGCCTATCCCGCGGCACGGGGCACGCCGGCGGCCAAGCCTAATGTGATCCTGCAGATCGGTAAGTGCCGGGCGGAGATGCTGGAGCACGTGCGGAGGACCCACCGGCACCTGCTGACCGAGGTGTCCAAGCAGGTGGAGCGCGAGCTGAAGGGGCTGCACAGGTCGGTGGGCAAGCTGGAGAACAACCTGGATGGCTACGTGCCCACTGGCGACTCGCAGCGCTGGAAGAAGTCCATCAAGGCCTGCCTCTGCCGCTGCCAGGAGACCATTGCCAACCTGGAGCGCTGGGTGAAGCGCGAGATGCACGTGTGGCGAGAAGTCTTCTACCGCCTGGAGAGGTGGGCTGACCGCCTCGAGTCCATGGGTGGCAAATACCCAGTGGGCAACGAGCCGGCCCGCCACACCGTCTCTGTGGGTGTTGGAGGTCCTGAAAGCTACTGCCATGAGGCTGACGGCTATGACTACACGGTCAGCCCCTATGCCATCACCCCTCCGCCTGCAGCTGGAGAGCTGCCGGGACAGGAACCAGCTGAGGCCCAGCAGTACGCACCGTGGCCGAGTGAGGATGGGCAGCCAAGCCCTGGAGTGGACACTCAGATCTTCGAGGACCCACGGGAGTTTCTGAGCCACCTGGAGGAGTACCTGCGGCAGGTGGGCGGCTCTGAGGAGTACTGGCTGTCCCAGATCCAGAACCACATGAATGGGCCAGCCAAGAAGTGGTGGGAATTCAAGCAGGGATCAGTGAAGAACTGGGTGGAGTTCAAGAAGGAGTTCCTACAGTACAGCGAGGGCACCCTGTCCCGGGAGGCCATCCAACGTGAACTGGACCTGCCTCAGAAGCAGGGAGAGCCACTGGACCAGTTCCTGTGGCGCAAGCGGGACCTGTACCAGACACTATATGTGGACGCCGAGGAGGAGGAGATCATCCAGTATGTGGTGGGCACCTTGCAGCCCAAGCTCAAGCGCTTTCTGCGACACCCACTACCCAAGACCCTGGAACAGCTCATCCAGAGGGGCATGGAGGTGCAGGATGGCCTGGAGCAGGCGACTGAGCCAGCTGGGCCCCAGCTGCCTGCTGAGGATGAGGCTGAGGCCCTTACACCTGCTCTCACCAGTGAATCTGTGGCCAGTGACCGGACCCAGCCTGAGTAGTGGGCATCCCAGAGCTCCCAGCCTGCCAGCCACATGCAGCATGTGGCCCTTGCCAACCAGGACTTGAGCTTTGGCTGACTCACACAGGGGCAGCCCTTGTCTGGACAGGCTGCCCCTTGGCCTCCTGTCCCTGCTCACATAGACACATGCCATCCAGCTGTGCACAAGGCCCCAAACAGCAAAGGAGTGCCTCCTCTGCAGGGCTCCTGCCTGTCACCCTCCCTCTGTCTGTCTTCCTGGTCTTGGCCATGGCCCTACTTGAGCTCTACCCTCCATACTCTCAGGCCATCACAAGACATCCTCAGCTTCCTCATTTGGCTCCACTGCCTGGGCCCTTTAGGCACTCAAAAAAACCATGCCTGAAGACAGGGGCCAGTGGGCTACAAGCTCCTGGGGTACCCCAGGGCTGAAGCTAAGGCAGTATCAGTGCCAAAGGAACCTCAACTTCCAGAAACAGCACCCCAGGCAAACACTGCAGAGCCAGCTGACATGCTCCTCACCTCCCAGAAGAGTTGGTCAGCTTTGGACAGCATAGCTTCCCTCCCCAGGGAAAGCCAAAACCACAAATGCAACAGCACCAGCAGACCTGACATCCTGGTGCCTCCTGGCCCTGAGGTGAGCCCCTGCTCCCACGGCATCTTAGAAGTGGGAGGGTCCATGGGACAGGTCCATTTTCAGGTAAACCCCCTAAGGCTCACAGATTTTCCCAGCAAATTAGCTGCAGGAAAGGGGTTGTGGATGCAGAGTCCCCAGGGACCAAGAAGCAGGCCAAGTGGAGGCAGTGTTGGGGGATCCTGCAGGGAAAGCTCACCGGGACCCTGTTCTTTCTCACCCCAGCACAGTGATTCATGCCAGCCTGGAGGAGAATCAGAACTCAGTTCGGTGACTCACCCACGGCAGGCAAAGCATCCCAGAGAGGCTGCATCCTCAAATCCGGCTGAGGCAGCAGCCGGTACCTTTGGAGCCAGGAGAATGACAACAGGTAAGGGGAGTCTCATCCCTTCTGCCCAAGAGTTTCCCTCATCCATCCTAACCAGACATGAGCTCCTTCCCAGGGCCCAGTTCCTGGGCATTCCCCAGCCCTCTGGGCAATCTGAGAGGCTCTGCCTGGATTCTAGAGCCCCAGCCATCTATCATCTACCCCATCCTTCCTGTGGACTCAAATGATACACAGACACTGTTGCTGACAGCATGGCCTTTTCCTCTGTCCTTTAGGTCTCAAAACTGTCTCCAGAAATTTACTGTTGCACCTCACACCATCTCCTTCCCTCTCTCAAAGCAGCCTGCACAGAAGTCCCAGGACAGCTGAGAGAGGGCGGCTGCAGAGAAGAAGCAGTCTGGCAGAGGGCAGCATCCCAGCTCAACCCACGAGCTGGTGATGAAGACAGGCCAGCATGAGGGCCAGAGCCTGCCACTATGCCTGCCCCACTGGCCATGAGCTGCCTACTCCCAGAGCCACTGCAGCTGGAGCGGGGGTCTGCTGCCCTGGTATCCCCCCTGCTCGCTGCATGGCCATTGCCGGCTACCAGAGCCTTTCAGGAGCTCTGAGGCCAGGGCCCCAGCTGCTGCTCCTGCTCCTGGGCAATCCCAGGCTCTCTGTCCTGCTCTGCTGTTGCCTAGAAGGGATGCCTGTCACTGCCCCAGCACCAGCACTGTGGTGCTGGCAGTCCCTGGTGTCTGCAGCCCAAATAGGCCCTGGTTAGAGGTTCCGTTTTTTGCCTTGCCCACTGCATTCCAGATTCTGGGGACCAGCTCTGCAGGTCCAATCTGTGCCCCTGATAGCCTCCACAGATTTTATTCTTTGCCCATAAGCCATAACTTTTATTCATTGGCTAGCATCAGCCACATGGTGGCCCTGGGACCTGGGAAGACCCTGGGTACCTCAAGAGGGTGTGACTGCCTCCACCAGACCAAGCCATGAGTTTTTGGCCAGGATGTGTACCCCGCCACCTTACCTTGAAGACAGGCTCTTTTGATAAGATTTTGTTAATAAAACCCTGAAACTTCTCTGAATGTTTGTGCTGTCTCCTGGGGTATAAGCTGGTGGGAGCCCGATGTGGGGAGTCCCCTAGGCTGAGGTGACTGCAAAGCCTCTCTGAGAACAGAAAGGGGATTCAGTCAGGGTCCTAAATCCCCCACCTGAAAAGGCCCAAGGGCGCTACACCCAGAGATCTGCTCTGACCCCCTCCCCTCCCCTTTAACTCCACCCCCTTCCCAAGCCTGGCTCCAAATGTGAGAAAGGGGTAGGAGCCAGTTCCTGCTGAGCTGAGCACTGTGTTTCATTGAGTCTAGGCAGAGTTCTAGTGGGAAGAAGAGCCTGTGCGGGGCCTGTACTGCCTCCACAGCCTGCTTAGACCCTGGAGTCAGAGTGATGTGTCCAATTTATGAAAGGGACCCTGGCCAGCCCTGATTGTGGGACGCTGGAGTTGGTCTCCCTGAATCTCATTTTCCTCATCTGCAACCATCCCTGGTACAACCCATACACAGGTCAAGAATTTGGCAAGCAGAGAATTTTGCTGCCCTGTGAGAGGTCAGCCTCCTCAGCCTTTAGAGAGGGTACCAGTTTCCCAAAGGTGGGGGAGAGATGGCCTGAAGTTTGCTCTGACCTCTGTACCCATCAGTGTTCAACAGGAAGCAGGACTCAGAGGAGTGAGGCAGTGAGAGGGTAGGGTTTTTCCAGGCCAGTACAAAATCTTCCAGCCAGCTGGAACTCTGGGCAGGGGTTGAAGCTGGCATCCACAGGAGAAATTTATCTCCAGTAGGGAAGCCTCAGGGCTGCCCCGCAGCCTTTCAGTGGGCTGAGTCAGGCTGTCCACATGATGCGAGACAGTTGTCCTTATGCCCACAGACTCTGGGCTTTCCTCACACCTACAAACACCCTCAGCACAGTCTCTGGATTAGGGTTAGAATGACAGGATGAAGCCTGGCTGGCTAGACAATCCCAGCTTCCACGGTCACATGCAGGTTCTCTTCAGTCATCCCTGGCCTCTTGGATGAGATTTCTGTGCTTGTATGGTGCAGAGTAGGGCTGCAAGGGCTCATAGGTGGTGCCAGCCAAGCCCAGCAAGGGCGAAGGAGTACCTGCTGGGCTCTTGGCCAAAGTGCCGCCCTCACTGCATCTGCCAAGGAGACAATGGAGCCAGTAGGGCACAGAGAGCAGGTCTGGGGGACGAGACACAGATGGAACAGAGGGCAGGGCCACCTGCCACCAGGAAATGTCATTGTGCTCATCACAGGCCAGAGCATGCACTGGGTAAAAGGTGGCTGCCCCCTTACTTTCCCTTTTTGCTTTTAAATGATGTAACTGCTGCCCAGAGGCAGGAGAAGAGAAGTCAGGGAGCAGAGGCAGCACCACTTGCACTAAGCCTAAGGAAAGCTGAGCACTGTGCCAGTTACCCTCGTGACTGGAAGGCTGCCCAAGTACCAGCAATTGCACAGCTCCATGTCTGTTACCAAGAAAACAGGCAGTGGGACAGGTGGGGGCTATGACACAGGGTTCAAGAGCCTACTCCATACCTCCAAATCCAACACCACCCTGACCGTCCGCCCAGCCAGATATCACCACTCAGTCTTATCTCCTCACTGCAGAACAGGGAAACTGAGGTATAGAATGAGGTAGTGCTTTCCCTGAGTTTTGGAACAGGCCTGGGCCTGGAGTCGGACCTTTGGGAATGCTGAGGGCTCATCTTGCAGAGCCTGCATGATGGACTGCAGCCCAACCCAAGCACTGCCACATCAGCTTCAGGGAGCCAGTGCCACCTCTGGGGGCTAAGAGAACACAGCAATTAGGAAAGTGTAGGGGTCAGGCTCACATAATGCAGGCCCTAACCTTAGGGCTTCCTCTAGGAACAGGAGCTTTAAATCCCTGCCTCTCGCAGGTGGTGGGGGTCAAAGGCAGATAAAAGAGATCCATGCTTATGGGGGGCACTCAGAGGCTAGCACAGGGAGGAGAGGGTTGTGGGGAGTGTGGATATCAAGAGGTGTGAGCCAGGAGGGACAGGAGGGTATGTGAGGACACTTCTGACCCCTGGCCTCAGCCATCCTGGGACCCCTCATTCTTACAGGGTGAGGATAGGAAGCTCCTGGTGCCTTCTCATGTCTTCAAGTCTGTTCCCAGCCCAAGGGGCTCTCCCACACTCACCTGGAACTCCCAGCTTGTGGCCTAGGTTCACAGGCACTTCCCCTGGGAGGAGGCCAGGCAATTCCCTTGGCTGGGAGTGAGGTAGCTACAGAGACAGTCGCTGCAGGACAGAGTGCTAAGGACAGCCAGCACCATTCTCTGGGATGGAGCCGCAGAGCTGGAATGGCCCTTCCTTGTGAGGATGGGGAAACTGAGGCCCCAAAGAATCAGGAAGTCACTAGGTGAACCCACTGTCCTATGCAAGTTCCTGCCTCAATGTGCTTTTCTGTTATTCTGCTCTGTAGGCACCAAACCATGACCCCTCTTTGCCCATTCCAAAGTGAAGCCTACCTAAATGACCACATTTAACTCCAGTGCTGCCCGAGACACTTTCAGGGGCCTAGCAGCCTGGATGGAAGGTGGAGGATCACTGTGAGAATCTGCTTCACCACTGTGAGAATCTGTCTGCACAGTGGTATGCGCATACCAAGCCACCATCCTGACAGCAAGCCCTGCCCCATGCCCCAGAATGGCCCCTCGAATAACCCTAACCCTAAACTGAGGAAAGCCTAACTCCCTAACCCCGGTGACAGTCTGCTTATAGCTTTGGGCTGTGGCAGATAACCTCCTGTGTGGCCAGGTTGCCACTGTGGGGAAGTCATCCTTGTGTTTAATCATTACAACTGTGAACCATCATCCCATGGCAGAGGACTATGAATCCAGCCTTCCTCTCACACAGTGCTCAGCTTCCCTGGAACTTCAGAGCTCTCTCTCTTCTGGGTTCCTACCCCAACTGGGCCTTTCCTATAGAACCTCCTCGTCCTCATCGTCGTCCTCCTCCTCCTCTTCTTCCTCTTCTTCCTCCTCCTCCTC
>PVJX010026119.1:0-26247 GCA_004027295.1 Dolichotis patagonum | reverse complement strand
CCAGTGTCTGGGCCGAGCTGCAGCACAGCATCTCTGTAAGGCAGCAGCTGGCTTTGCAGAGTCGCTTACCATTCATAATTCCAACTCGAAGCCATTGCTCAAAACCAGAAATGACTGATTCTCCCTCTGTGGTAAATCCCGCAGTTCAGGCCGAGCTGCCTGCTGGAGGCAAGCAGGTGGTGGCCCGTGCCCAGCGCTCTTTCTGTACTCTCACCTCCTTCTCCTGATACGCTGACTCACCTAGAGTGAGTCTGGTGCATCTAGGGACTCGGCCCAGGGCCCATGCTGTCAGGTAGGTGGTGGCAGAGCCTGGCCCCTAGCTATGTCTGCCCTGCAGGACCTGCTATCTGCGCCTCCAGAGGGTGTGCTGTGGGGCACTCGGGTCCCGGGCTCCCAAGGCAACTGCCCAAACCCAGAAGCTACAGGGGAAGGCCAGGAGCTCAGGGCACCTTCCAGGAAGAGTGTGCCCACCCTCTTTCCTAAGAAACAGACCTGGCAGCTGGCATAGAAGCTGGGCTGGGGGAGGCAGGGCAGGTACACGTTAGCACAGTCCCACGTCCGCTTTGCACAGTGCAAGCCCTCTTTGACAGGGACAGGCCTGGCTTTGAGCCACGAAGGACCAGATGTGGTGTACAGGGCCCGGGCGATCCTAGAGGAGGCCCGGTGAGGAGGTGTTCCTGAGAGATGTGACTCAGGGTTCCGGGCTTCCCTCGAGGCTTCTCTTGAAGCTTTCTCTGCCAGCTTTCTCTGCGGATGCTACCACTGCCCTGTGCTGCAGCCCGGGATTGACATGGCCCGTGGACTGAATGGGAGGGGACAGTAAACCTCCCAAGCAAGAACGGTGGGGGACAACCCACAAGAACTTGGACCCATGGTCACCAGTTCCAAAAGACTTGGCAGCAGGAGGACCGCCAGTCACACAGGGAGCCCAGGGAGCCCGTCAGACCTCAGCCCTGGCTGGACCAGGAGGCTGGAGGTTTATACGAGTGGGTGAGACAGGCCTTCACCCTGCCATCCTGTCCTTTTCATTCTAACATGGTGACCCAGGCTGGGGGCACATGGCACCCCAGAGCAGGACTCAGAACCAGCCCCCCTTTGTCTGCTGCTCGGCTCTGACCAAGCCTGACCGAACCCCCCGCCCAGGTCTGCGCAGCAGGGCTGACCGTGTCTGCAGGAGGCAGCACTAGGCTGCTCTAGAGCTTGCTGCATCTCTCTCATTCACACCTTGGTTAGGTTTCAAGAGGCGGGTCTGAGCTTCACCCCCATTTGACAGATGAGGAAACTGAGGCTTGACAGTGTCAACTATGAGTATAAAAGAATGCACACTCAGGCAGGTGGCCTGGACCCCAAGCCCTTTCCTGTTTTCTCTTCCTCTCTGAGTGGCCAATAACAATGGAGACATCCAGAGAGTGGAGCACCATGCGGATGTCCTGCCACACCTCTCACCTGTTACAGAGCCTGACACATGGGCCACCAGGATTCATCACCCAAAGATGTGGGGAGCTGGTGTGGGAACCTGCCTTTGCAGCCAGGATGCTCTTCCACTGCCCAGAGTCACTTGTGGGTCCCCCCACCCGCTGAGGCCCTACCTCCCCTGGGCCTCCACCACAAGCCAGTCTCCAGATGCTCTGGTTTCTTGCCCTCCCATCAAAGGGGTCCCTGTGTAGACTGGGGCCTCAGTCTCACAAGTCCTGTATCCCAAATGGACTCCTGAATCCCAGATGGACTCCGGTCCTCCCTGAGCACCTTGGACCTGGGACCCCCGAGAGGGAAGGGTGTGGCTTGAGAAGGGTGCCGTCAGAGCTGTGGGTGCCACCAGTGGGTGCAACTAGAGGCAGAGATGCCTGTGGCCACCTCCAACACTGAGCCATCGGCTGCTGTTGGTCTGAGACCCAGATTCTGTGAGTCCCCAACTGCCAGGCCAAGCCAGAGCTGCAGAGAGGCTGGTCATGTGGCTGGAGCCAGCTTGCCAGGCATCAGCCGATACTGAAAGTGTCCAGTACTTCCTCCCCGGGGAGAGGGAAAATGGCCAGTGAGGAGACGGGAAATGGACACGAGAGGGGAGTTTCAGTCCACACCACAGCTCAAACTTAGAGCAAACTTCGAAGTCCTGCAGCTCGGCACTCCCCACACTGCTGGTCCATGGCCAGCCCTTATTCCCCTCTTGTTCTTTCTGTGGACACCACACTGGACTCCTCATGGGCCCTGGAACCCACTGGGCATGATCTACCTCAGGGCGTTTGTACTGACTCTTGCCTTGTTCCTGCCACAGCTGTCCCTTACCTCCCCGAAGTGTCTGCTTGGATACTACCTCCTGCCTGCACTAAAATCGAAGCTTCCACCCTCCACACTGCCTAGTCCTCAGCTCCCGCAGGTGTGCACGAACTCGTTTATCTTTCCCCTGGACTGTCCATCTTCATCGCCACACCAGCTCCATGGTGTCCCCTGTTTATCTCCTGACGCGGACACTGGTGGGCAGGAACTCCATGCTGAGTCAGTGGAGGAGGTGGAGGGGTCAGCTCTTGGGAGGTCACTGGCACCAGGTCTCCGCTACAGTTTCTGTCTCCCTTGTTTCTCCCTCAAGCTTCGTGAGCTGACTTTTGTGGACAGAGAGTGACATCATCAAGGGCAGTGACCAGGGTGGGAAACACCCAGGAGGCACTGGGCACAGAGCCCAGGCTACCCACACACATGTCCCTGGCCGTGCAGGATGGAGCCAGGGTGAGGAGGGCGGGTTCAGGGTCTGCACCCTGTGCATCCCAGTGGTGTAGACGCTGCTGCAAGGAGCTCAGACCCAGGCGGGCAGCAGCTTCCTCTCCTGCTCCCTAGCGGCTGGAAGAAGGCGTCGAGCCCCAGTCTGCCCTGCCCTCAGACGCCCGGTGTGGCATCGGTTTCAGGTGATGCCAGAGAAGGGAAGCCCAAGACTGCATCCGAGGAGGTGTGGCTGTGCTTAGCCTGGCTGGGGAGGAGACATTAGAACACACAAGAGAGACTCGTGCCCAGCCCTGCTGGGGGTGCCCCACCCTTCCTGCACTCAAAAGCTTCGGGTCGCTGTGACTATCCTGTTTGCCTGCACTGTGTTCTAAACCAAAATATGTGGCAAGTCTCTCATGAGCCACACGCATCCTTAGTCCATGACTAAACAGCAGCCAGGTCAAGCCAGCAGCACTCTAGCCCCAGCCCCTGGGGAGCCTCCACCATTTGGGGCTGCCCACTTTTAATCCCTGCACCTCTGGGTGTGAGTCATGCCAGCCACAGTGGCCGCAGATGGGGGCTGTGGACAGAGACCAAAAAAGTAGGGGCAGCTGAAGCTGACCTAGGAGCCATGGAGGGCCCCTGTCCCTCTTCTCTGTCCCCCTGGGGAGGAGCCTGGCTTGGACTTGCATATGTCTCCATGAATTTCATGGAGACATCACACAGGGGCAAGTTGACTAGGATCCTGTGTTAGGTCCGGGCCACCACCTGTTCCAAGGGCAGGACCGCTTTACCACGTCCAGTCCTGGAGAGCTGGAGGGAGGCCCAGGTATATGGAAGGCTCAGAAACCTCTGTGGGATGTGTGACTGCTCTAGGGACACTGGGTTTTCTGAGGCCCTAGTCCAAGTGCTGCAATCAGCTGTGCATGGAGCTTAGGCATGGCCAGGCTTTGGCGCAGCAGGGCCAGTTCTCATTGCTGGGTGTCCCTGTATGCTCTCAGCCACAGGCAGTGGTGAGCCAGGAGGGAGAAGCCCTTCTTGCTTTTTGGCTGTGGGATGGCAGCCCTGCTTGCTTTCCCCTTTACGGCAGGCAGCTGGTGAGCCGCATGAGGGAGGCCGGGGCAGGTGTGCATCAGCCGGCACCTGGGAGAATCCACCCGGGCCGCTCTGCATGAGTGCAGTTTGGGTGAGCGGGCTCAGGGCCTGCAGCTCAGGGCTAATGAGGCATCCAGCCTTCCACCAAAGGACTTCTCATGGCCTGCAGGAGCTCTGTGGGGTCCTCCCGAGCTGACCCACTGGATGCTGGGCGACGCCCTGTCTATGCTGGGGACACCCTGACCTCCCCAGCTCTGGAAGAAGGCTTACTGCTCTGCAAACTCTGCGGCTGGAGCAGATCACAAGGGTGAACTTTCTCCTGGTCTCCTTCCCATTCCCCTCCCCCAGCCCAGCATTTGGTGGAGGGCCAGCACTTCTCAGGAGCAGTGCTGTTGGTACTGCACAGGGCCTTTCTCAGTCCCATAGCACTTTAGATTATGTGGTGTGTTTGGAGCACCGGAAAGGTGCACAGGGTTCTCCTGACGAGGATGCCTTCTTCTCCCTGTTCAGGTTTCCACCTGCCGTGGCCGGGCTGTGCGGTTGGGTGGTCCGGAGGGGTCCTGCACTGCTATGAGCAGCTGCTGGAGATGGACAGGAAGGGGAAGGCTGCCCCTGCCCGTCATTGCCACCTACACCCTCCGCTTCCCAAATGGCCTGGTCAGATCCAAGCGCAGGCAGACCACAGCCACCAAATGTGAACAGCCACTCTCGGGCCTGGACAGGCCTATTGCCACTCATATCATGGTACCTAGAGCAGTGTCCAGCACAGACAGAACCCGGTAAACACAGCCCGGATGCTGCATGTAGGGGGCTGACCTGTGCGTCCAGAAATGCATGCTCCTGGAATCGGTGGGTGTGAAATTTTTGGAAATAGCGTCTTTGTAGTTGTGACGAAGTTGAGGATCTTGAACTGAGATTGTTCGGGATTTAGGGATTTAAGTCCAATGAGTGGTGTCCTTCCAGGAGAGGGAGGGAGATTTGAGACAGAGACACAGCAAAAAAGCTATGTGACGATGGAGGCATAGATTGGAGGGATGTGGCCTCAAGCCAAGGGACACCTGGACCACGTAGAAGCTGGGAGAAGCAAGGAGGATGCCCCTCACCCCCCCGCCAGACCTCAGTGTCAGGTTCTAGCCTCCGGGACTGAGAAGATAAACCCCTGCTGTTTTAAGCCCCCTCAGGTGTGGGATTCTGGTTTGGAGCTCTGTTCTAGCGAGGGCAGCTTCTCCATGTCCGTTCCCCAGCTTCCTCCTTGGTTTCTCTTTGATTCCTTTCCTGGACCCTTATCAAAGCCAGGCCAGGGTGCAGCCTGTGGCCGCCGAGTCCCATGCAGGCTGTAAGAGGGGACTGGCTCTGAGGACAGGCGGGCTTTGATCTCCACGATCTGGACTTTCTTCCTGGACCCTTGCCCCTTTGGAAGTTCTGCCCAGGAGGATGACAAGCTAAGCCTTAGTGGCCCATGGTCTCTGCTGCCCTAGGGCCCCAGTCCAGGGAAGCAAGTTTGTGGCTGTTATCAGCCTCCACAGCATCAGCGCCAAGCAAACTGGCGACCGTCTTCTCTGTCATACGCCATGGTCAGCACCAGACCAGTGTGGTAACCAGGGCAGATGTGGTCCTGACCCCACATTTTGGAAGACAAAAAAGCAGGAAGCAAACAGCTCCAATGAATAGAACTCTCGCCGCCCTTTGCCTGTAGGAATGTTCCCAAGCAAACTGGGTTGTTAGGTTTTTAAATGTAATGGCCATTTCTTCCCCAAGGTCAGCCCTGGGATCCGCAATTATTATTTGTCCTCAGGCAGACAGAGGGGGACAGGTGACCACTAGGACCCTCTTGGCCACTCGCTTAATGAAGGCTTCCCCTGTGGCACCCAGCTGTCCCCTCTTCCCAGTTTCCTTCCTCTAAGCTCCTCATCAAAGCTGTTGATGGAAGGCCCCATCAAAAGCTTTTGAAAATGCAGGTAAATTATGTTGACTGGGCAGCCGGGCGGCCTGCCACTTTATTAACTTTTTAGAGCGCTCTGGTGGTTAGAGCCCGATTTCTTCTCAGATGCTGCGGTGGTCTGACCTTATTACCTCCAGGCCCAGGCCTGCAATTTCCAGGGTCTCCCTGGCTGATGTTAGTGACTTTCCAATTTCCAGAAAGGGCTTAGTTTCCAAATGCCTTTCAAGATCACTGCTATTTTATACTTTCTAATTCCATTAGGTGAATCCTCTGCCATCCCAGAGATTTACTGGGCTGGGATTTTGCAGGTAAGCTTATAAACTGCTTCCCAAGATCCGGTGGCTAGGAAAGCCAGTCGAGGCTAGGCGGGCGGGTCATGTCCACCTGAGACTCCAGGTAACCTTGGATGGTGACTCAGGACTGGGTTGGGGTGGGGACCCCCAGTAAGTCAAGAAGGCTCATGGCTCAGCGTCCAGATTGCTTAGGCAGCAGGAATTTAAATTTATCATCCACACATGGCATAAATCCAGTTCGGCGGTAAAAGCCATGCAGAGGTCGCCTTTCCAAGAGGGCTGCTGAGCCAGGACAGGCAGGTGTTATGTGTCCTACTGGTCCCCGCTGGCCTCCGTCATGCAGAGCGACTTCTCAGCCTCTGGGGCCTCCTGGTTTTCCTCCACTTCTCAGGGGCCCTGCGGAGTGTCCTAGCTTCCCTGTCTCCTCCTTCCTGCCTGCTGCGGGCTTGGAATAGTCGGGCTGCTGCCTCCCTCTGAGGAGCAGTGCTGACCCCTCCTTGTGTCTGGTTTGGAAGTGACCCCTGCGGCAGGTGTGCAGGCCCTACTCTCTGCGTCCCACGGCACCACACCTCGAGGCTGATCTCCCGCCCGCTCCCCAAAGCCAGCCCCATCTCCTCAGCCCCATCAAAAGATCTGACATCCCCTCTTGAGTCCCACCCCAGGCCCCCCACCTCTGTGCCTCTTCCTCTTGTTCAGGTCCCCGAGCCCTGACCTTTCCTGTTATGTCTCATATTTTCCTCCCGCCTTTCCCTTTGCCTCTGTGCTAGGACAACAGCTGCCATTTCTGCCATTTGTCCCTTGCACCGAGTGTCTGCCATGAGCCACCTTTGTCCCATTCTGCAGATAAATGAGGCCCACAGGTTAAGGCGTTTGTCCAAGGTCACTCGACAAGACGTTAGGGCTGAAATTCGGACTCATTCCCCCCTCAGATCCCAAAGATCAGGCAAACTACTTAATTTGCGGGGCTCAGTGCAAGAGGAAAGTGCGTGACTTCTGGTAAACATTCTTAAGTGACAAGACAGGACGGCAGAGCATTAGGTCAAGTGCGAGGCCCCGCTGAGCTCAGGGCCTAGGCCCTTTCACTCTCCAAAGCTCTCTAGGGTGGAAGGGCCGCCTTCTAGTGGTCAGAGTCCTTGCCCTGGCGACCCTCTCTGAGGACAGAGGTAGTGCAGATTACTGAGTTAGCCCCGGTCATTTTTATATTTTATTTTGAGACAAGTTCTTGCTAAGTTGCCAAGGAGCTGACCCAGGGCTCCCTGTCCCTGGCTACCTGCAGACATGTCTTGCAGTTCTCCTGCCTCAGCCTCCTGAGTAGCTAGAGTTACAGGTGTGCAGTGCTGTGCCCAGCTCCTGGGTTATGTGTCCGACACCTGGATCCTTCTCTTTTCCCTCCACCCACTCATCCCATTCCATCTGACACTCCGACTCCATGGCCACTTTGCTGTGTGGCCTGGGTAATCCCCAAGCCCTCTATGCCACATTTTCTTATTAAGGATGTGGGTCACAGGAAGGTACAGAGCCCCCAAGGGAGGGTGAGTCGAAGAAAAGGCGAGGACTCTGGCAGCTCAGTGGCTGGCGCAGACCCGGGGTACCTGGCTCTGAGCTAGTCCAGTTCAACTGGAAGCCGCGGAGGCCTCCAGCCGTGGAGGGCTGACTGGAGCCCTGGCCTTTCTCAGGGGACAGCTGTCCTCAGAGCAGCCCCGGGGGCCTCGCTAGGGTTGTGTTCCTTCTCCCAGGTGAGAACACCAGACCGAGAGGTGACAGGATGTGCCAGGTCACCACCAGTCAGTAAGGGGGGGGTAGGGAGCGCAGGCTTTGGGGACACATAGGGGTCCATGCTAGAGAGGGACAGTCTAGATGCAGCCTCCAAGAGCAAACATGGAGAAGCAGTGACAACCCGGACCTGGTGGTTCTGTCCCTGGTGGAGTCTGCATTGCTCGGCTGCCTTCAGACCTGGACTCATCTGGTGACACACGGCAATATCACTAACTTAGAATCTCAGGAGAGAGGACAATCATGAGGACAGTTCCCTCAGTCCCCTCAGGGGTTATTCCAGGCTTCCCATGGACACCAAAGTCCGGGGATGCCCAAGGCCTCATGTAAAATAACCTAGGACTTGCGTATAACCTGTGCACCTCCTCCTGAATACTTGAAGTCACTTCTGCATGACTTAAAATACCTAACGCAATGTAAACAGCTCTTTTATTATCTTGTTTAGGGAACAATGAAAAGGGAAAAATAGCCTGTACATGTTCAGTACTGACACTTTTCCCCCTCCAAATACTTTTGATCCATGGTTGGTTGAGTCTTATGCATGGGAAACTCTCGGAGAGAGGGGGCCAGCTGTATTTTCTCCTAAATGGGTGTTGGGAGACCATTGCCCTCTGCTCAGTGTGGTCCCCAGGTGCTGAGGATAGTATAGATCCTATCTGCCCCACTCCCAAGCAAGGATTAATATCATGACTCCTATAGTCCCCTGACTGGTGGCTCTGATTGTCCTGCACAGGGACTGCCTCTAGCACCACCGTTGGTGAAACTGATTCAAGTGGGGATTTGTTCAACTGGGTTCCTTCAGCTGCAGTGGATTTTGTCACCTGACTTGCTTCTTCCTGGAGTCAGTCCCCTGGGAGGCCCTGGATTCAGGAAATTGAGGTTTATACCCTGCCCCACTCTCTCCTGTCCCCCCGTCCTGTTTCTAACATCCTTCTCCATACATCCTGATGACCTAGGCATCTGCCCTTCTGCTGACCCCAAGCTCCTTCTCTGGGCCACCCCCAGCACCAGAAGCTGCCCCTGCTGTGGCTCAAGTCAACCCTCTGCAGCTCACAAATCCCCCGGGGTGATGCCCAGGGCCAAGGACTGAGAGCCTCTGTACTTTGGTCATTTTTAATTGCTGTGAGAACAGTGCTGGCACCAGAAGTCTGTGTACAGGTCACTTGGCCTGAAGAACTTTCTGGAATGCCTGGGATGTGCACGCTCTGAGGGGTGGGGGACACTTGGGTGCAGGCTGGCTGGAGCTGAGCAGTTGGAGGATCATGTGCAAAGCCTAGAACTGGGAAAGCTGCTAGGGGCCCCCAATACCCACCGTTGCCCTAGGGAAACCAGCAAGGCAGGCTCATCTTGGGGGCCATTGGGGTTAGCAGTGACCTAGGGGTGTTAGCTGCTGGGCTGCTCGTGGAGGCAGCATACGGCCAGAACCTTAAGCAGGACAGGATCTGGGGGCTACAGTGCTTGTGTTGGGCACGGCTTTGGAGCAGAAAGTGTTAAGGCCAGAAAACAGAAGCACTGGGCTGCAGGTGAGGGGGCAGGGCTTGAAGGCGAGGGGACACCTGCACAGAGGAGCCTGACCTGACCCAGCCAGCTGGGAGCTGACCCGGGGCTCCCTGCCCCTGGCTTCCTGCAGACGTGTCTTTTAAATTGGTGATTCAGCACATATGATGCCCAGGTCAGCCTCTGTTGCCACCAGAACCATGTGGAGAGATGGTCAAGTGTCACAGGATTGCTGTGTCGGGCTAGGGTGGGTGCTGACCCTACACATGACACTGGAGGACCTCCTGCCCCAGTACCCATCTGTCTGGACACTGACCCCCTATGAGGTTCTCAGGACATGTCCCTGACTTCTGGCTGGGATGGGCAGGGGACTCTGACTGTCAGATATCAGGGAGCTCACTGCCTGTGTGACGGGGTAAGACCCCTCATCTGTGACACAGAAATGACAGTACCTCTTGGCAGGGGTCTGCACAGACTGAGAGAGGGATTATTTTTAATTACACAGCAAGGAGCCTGGCACACAGCAAGCACTCAGCATGCATTGGGGTGCTGTGGTGGACCCTGAGGGCGTTCCTCCCCTGGCTGGGGGACCGGGCTTGTGTGTCTGCAAGGGGACTGGGTCTGACCTTTCTTCCCCACTTCCCCTGCATGGAAGCCATTTCCGCTATGGGTCTGGCGAGCCCAGAAAGCACAGGTGCTGGGCTGGCCTGGTGGTACCTGCGAGTGACGACACGGGGACCTGGCGGGGCCTTTGCTTCCCAACAGACTGGAGTTTGGTTAACAGGTGTTCCTACCTGGCCTTCTCCTCCCAAGAAATGAGCCCAGGTCCAGCTGGCTGCTTGGACTATAGCCCAGGGCTCCTTTTTACTTCCCCTCTGTTTCCATCGCCACTCTCAAGCTGGCCACAGGAGCCTAGTGGCCCTTCCTCCGAATCACCCCAAGTCCCCTTCTCTCTGCGCCATGCCTCTGCTCTAGCTCAGGACAAGTCACCTCTCCAGGGCTCGCCCATGTCCTCTGAGCCCGACCCACTCACACCCACCTCCAGGATCGCCCAGCCCTGGGGTGGGGGTGGGGCTCTTCCTGCCTTGGCCTCAGCTCTGCCTCAGGCCTTCTTGGGGCTGTCCCCCTCCCAGTGTGCTCCTGGCCCAGGCTTTTCCACCTGTCCCCTGCCTGGTGTGCTTTGTTCCCTGGCCCACTGGGTAGATCTCTGTTTCCTGCTTCAGATTTGAAGCTCTGCTCTACTCTCCGCATGGTACCCACACGGCACCGTTTCCCTCTGGGACTCTTTTTCTTTATGGACAACCATCTCCTTCCCCAGACTGTTGGCCCCATGAGCTTAGGGACTGTGTGTCTTCCTGTCACTCTGCTGTGTCCCTAGCATCTATACCATGCCAACCACAGAGCAGGATTTCACTAGAGGGCACTGACTGTGAGCGACAGGGGGAAGGGTGAGCCCCGCTGTGTAGTTTGCCAGGCAGTGTTGGCCCAGCGCCCTGTGTGTCTTTCACTGAGGGATGTGAGGGGGTGTCGTGGAGCGCCCCATCCCTACCCCATCAGCACCATGTAACCAAGCGGCTCCCGAGTAGGATGCAGAAGCAGGCGGAAGACAGACAAGCTGGGGTGTGCAGGAATGTGGTGTCCTCGCTGAGGGCTTGGGCCTAGGACTATCAGAGCTGGGCTGCTACTACCACAGATCCGCCTTTTTACCCAGGAGCTTTGCCCCACCTCCACCAGGGAGATGCACAAACACACATCCGCACAGTGCCGGCTGCCACAGGATCCACAACAGCTAGGAAGTGGGAATGGCCCGGATGCCATCACAGGAGTTTGGATAGATGCTGTGGCCCAGCCATGCCACAGGACCCTGCATGGACCTCAAGTGACAGAAGCCAGCAGGAAAGGTATGTGTGTCTGTTCCTGCGAATGTCAGGTGCAGATAGACGCATAGGAGCTAGGGGCAGGGGATCAGGGCTGAGGACACAATGGTGAGTGCTAAGGGGTACAGGGCTTCTCCTGGGACTCTACCACTGACTGTGGCAATGCTGGTACCACTCTGTGAATGCACTAAATGCCTTGAAGTTTCGCTGCAGGAGGGGGATTCCATGGTGCATGAATTATATCTTAATAAAGTTGCTACTTGGAAAGGAAGTGTTTCCCAAAGAGCTGCTCTAAGCAATTCATGTATCTCCACTCACCCACCTTCGCCAGCTCCTGCACACAGGAGAGCTGGGGCGTTCACTGCCCAAGGTGGTGGGGGTCCACGCAGGACCCCAGACTCGGCAGCGTCCCCCCTACTCAAACACAGAGCCAGGCATGAGGACCTCTCTGCTCCACATACACCTACTGCTCAGGTTGGGTGGGGTAGTGGACATGGGAAGCTGAGTATCACCTTCCAGGGGACCACAGGGAGCTTCAAGGGCCCGGCCTCACACTCCTCAGGGTGTACGCTGGGTCTAAGCCTGGTGGTGCCCCTACCCTGCTGGCTCTGCCCAAACCTCTCAAAGCACTCCAGTGTGTGTGTGTGTGGGGGGGAAAGCTCGTCCTGTAAATACAGATGTAAGTATTATAATCGAGTTTAATATTTAATATAATCGGGTTACTGTTCATTCCAAACTCCATAAATAATCATTAGCTGAGGGTTCTAATTGTGCTGGTGGGATCTGACTTCATGACTAATTTAGAGACCAGAAGACATTCCTACACTCAACTCCAGAAACACCGTAAATCAACTCTCGGCCCAATCCGTGCAGTTAGAACTGGGGGTGTGTGAGCCAAGAGCCCCGGCTGCCCTGGGCTTCCACCCGCCCTCCCAAACTGCCTGCCAAGCCGGAGCTGACAGCCCACGGGGCGGACAAGGGTGAAGGTTGGCTGGCTGGAGGGGTGGGAGGGTGGTAGGGTGGTAGGGGAGTTGTTTGTAGAGGGGAGCAGAGGCTTGAGGGCTTAGGGGACAATATGGAGATCCCCAAGCCATGCCAGGGCTGACATGGTGGTCCCTGGGCCTTGCTGCTGTGCACTGGGCACTTACAGGGCAGGCGGGCTCTCGGCAGAGTGTGCAGGGTTCCCGTGAGGGGCCCTAAGAGCCTCACAGCAGAGCGGGGCTGTTTCCCAAACCCCAAATGGAGGTGCATGTCTCGGCAGAAGGCCCTAACTCTGTGTGAGGACGAAGCCTGGAAATCTGGCCTAGCCCGAAAATGTACGGAGAATTCCAAGATTTCTGGAACGTGTGTGATAGCGAGGTGCCACACTCAGAATTGGGATTGTCTCAGAGAAACTAAGACATGGGTCTGTTGTAGCCCTGGTGTCCCTGCTGTAGCCCTGGGTAAGAGCAGTACAGGCTTGCTCCCAAGGTCCAGGTGTGCACCCCAGCTGCAGAAACAGCATCTCAGGAAAGAGGAGTCTCTATCCCCCTTCTCAGAAAAGCTAACACCCCTGCTCTTAGTACCCACTGGCTTCACTCTGTCTGACGGGGCATCTTGAGTGCATGCCAACAACTTCTTCCTAGGAGGCGGGATTTGAAGCCAGACCTTCTGACCTTCCGTCCTGGTGGCTTCAGGCAGCTGCCTCCTGCCCAGCTGGATTCTTTTGGTAAGTCACCTGCCTAGCAGGTGGGGGCCAGAGAGTGTGCAGACCACACCCCGGCCTGTGCTGCAGGCCTTCACCGCTGCACCGGCCAGGCCTGAGCTCAGCCTGGAGCTCAGTTCTGCTGACTGCAGCCCTCATAGCTGGTGTCGCTTGGCTGCAGCCCTCACACCAAAGATGCCGCTGACTTAGCCCTGTGTCCCTGCCCAGGACGCAGACAGCAGCCATATGCCAGGAAGCGGCCCTATGTCCACTTAGCTGGAGTGGCCAGGGTCAACGAGGGTGGAACAGACTCAGCAGTCACCTGGCGCAGCCCTCTGGGCAGACGGAGGGATGAAAGTAAGGAGAGGGTAGGTCACACTATGAGTACGGGACCAGCATCCGGACCCTATCTGGATCCTGGGGAGGCAGAATCAACAACCTGTCCTGGCTGAGTTCTTCTGCGGGGCTGGCTACCTTCCCATGCACCATTTCATCTACTTTCTTCTGTGTTCTTCTGACATGCCTCTCAGGTACTCTCCTATTTTACAGAGGAGGAAACCGAGGCTTAGAGAGCTCCAGGGAGCCAATTATTAAGTGGCAGAACATGGACTACAATCGTGGCCTGCCCAGCTATGAGGGGGAGGAGGGTAGGGCAGGGCAGGGCAGGGAGGAGAAGGGAGTCACTGGTTCTTAGGAGCAAGTAGGGTAACAAGACAAAATCAGATAAGCAGGACCTGTGTCTTTGCCCCTCTGGATTGCACGTTATGGGTGTGGGATCCGGCATTCAGTAGGTGCTCAGTATTTACTGGCAGACTGCCACAGATCTTGGTCTGCACCTCTCTTGCATCTTCCAAACTCTTTGTGTCCTGGGACCTCTCAGGAGAAGTCAGGGTCCCTGGGGTGGAGTGTGCCTCCTCCTCGCTGTGTGAAGGTTTCTCAGTGGACCTCAGGCGACTGGGAGAGGAGGGCGCACAGGACCCTGTCCTGATAGGTTAATGTGCCAGCCATGCTCATCCGCTCCTGTCACCCTGATCTGCCCAGCTAGCATTTGCTCAATAAATGCACACACCCCATGGATGCTGCCTGGCTCCCCACAGCCAGCAAGAGGCAGCTACCACAGAAAGTGCATCCCTGTCTCGCTCAGGATGCAGACATCCTGTGGGGACTCAGTCCCACCAGCCTGTTTCAGCAAGGGAACAGCCTCTCAGAAAAGAGGGTGTTTTTTGTTGAGAAATGAGGAGAAGGGGTCAGGGTTTTCTAGTGGAGTCTTTGGAGGGCCTCAGCTCCCCCAGGCATCAACAGTATGAGATGCGGGTCCTAGAGGCAGTGTGCATGTGTGTGCGTGCGTGTGAGTCTGTGTCTGTATCTGTCTGCGTATGTGTGCCTCCAGTTCCCAGCATACTCTAGTGTGGTAGTGGGAAGCCAAAAGGAAAGATCAGGCATTACTGTGAAGAGCGCCACCAGGCCCGTAGGAGGGACTGAAGCAACATCTACGCATCTAGACAGAAGTCATGAGCTAACACACGTGCACACATCTGTGGGTGCGCACAGCTGTCTAATGAGAGCATTGCTCCATCAAAACATGAACAACACCACCTTCCGGGTACCTGTGTGAATACACCGTGACACACCATCCCGGAGAAGGAAACACACAACAGTTCTGCCATCCGTCATGTGGGACTCAAACATTCTAGGCAGAAGTTCCCATGATTCCGAAGGAGAAGAGGGGAGCCAGCAAGCCCACCATGGGTGAGGGCAAGGACTGCCTGAGAGGTGACCTCCCTCCATCTCCAGCCTACACCTGCCACCCCCACTGGCAGGTGGATTCTGCAAGAGCTTGGAGCCGGACAGATGTGGGTCGCAGTCTTTGCACAGCCCCGTGCTGGGGAGCTTCATCGCCTCTTCAAGCATAAGTTCCTTTCTTTGTCAATGGCAAAACTTGGTAGAGTTGGGGGGAGACTCAGAGCTGGGATGGGAACCACCTGCATGCCTGGGGCCTGGCAGGAGCCGATGAGCGCCATGGGGTGGTTATCTCGGACTGGCCCTTCTGCCCTTTGGATCCCTTATCTGTATTCCCGTCTGCGTGGCCATCGTGTTCAGCTCAGCTGAGATCCTTTTCAGCGATCAGGTTGGAGGGCCTGGAGGGAATTCATGAGCACTGGCGGGTATATTTAACCGCCTTCCTCAAGGGCTTTCCACACATCAGAAGGTGTTAAAATCAGTAAGTAGCCTTGAAGGTGTTTCTTTCTTTTAAAGTAAATCTGTGCATATTGCTGCAACTGGTCAATCTTACCCAGGCAGGCACTGGGTGCTCAGGGACCTTGGTGAAGGCAGCCATCACCAGGGAAATAAACAAGCCATTAGGCTGAAAACAGACGTGTCAACACAGGCACGACCCATTAATTTGATCATCGTTGAGCTGGTCCACGGACTTTGCTGAGGCATATATAACTGGAAAGAAAATGCTGCGGGGGTGGGGACGTGGGAGAATGACATTAATTCAGAGATCGTGGGACGGGGCTGAGGTTTTATTTGTTCCTTGAGATAGTGCTGACCAAATGCCCTGCAGCTTATTACAGGCCACTCCGGAGGGGCTTGGCCAGCCAAGGATGGGGTTGGGCCTCGGGGAGGAGGGAGAGATGCTCCCCGAAACAGATCAGTGAGGAGGTTGATTGAGAACACCGTCCAGGGAGGGGCGGGGGAGAGGGAACCTCGCTGCGTTGGCTGAATAAAGTGCAAGGAAACTTCCATGTCAAAATGTTTTCCCCCTCAGGGATTCGCTGATGCATTTCCTTCTTAGAAAAGGGCTCTTTTCTGCTCTCAGGAGCTTAATTTCATTTGGAATGAAAAATGATGAGAGTGAATTGGACCTGCAGCTCGTACCCAGCCTGAATGGCTGGCTCAGTGTACTTCACGTATATTTACCTGAAAGCCTCATTGGGAAGCTGGTGCCTTCACCAAAGCAGAGAAGAGGGGCATGGGGTGGGTGTGGGTGGAGAGGGTAGCCCCAGGGGCTGGGCTGACTACTGACTAAGGGGGCTCTCCAGGCACCCAGGGGACAGCTGGACAGGGTGGGCCACCTCGCCCTAAGCCTGCCTGGCTGTACTGGGGGAACAGAAGACCTCAGAGAGCAGCTCACCATTGCTCTCCACTCACTAAGCATTCTGGGGGCTTAGTGAGACAGGTGCCAGTGCCTCTTCCAAGCCCAGCACAAGTGGACAAACTTGGTCCAAGTATTGAGGGCAGCCTGCAGGCAGGGCTGGGGTGATGGGCCTCCAGAGAGCCAGGCTGACCTGCAGGAGCACAAGCTTCTTTGAACTGGTTCGAGTTTGAGCCGCTGGCCTTGGGTTCTTCCCAGGCTTCACTTCCCGGGTGTGAAGAACAGGACCCAGTGGTGAGAATAAACCACTAGAATCTTAGGTGAACAGGCTGAGAGATTTTGCTTTCAAAGCCAGCCTGGAAAGTTTTCATTTTCAGGGAAGAAATCAAGTCCAGGGTGTGGGGAACACTTGCTAAGGTCACCAGTGCTTTGTCACATGGGCCAGGCGCAGCCACGGTGGGTAGGTTGGTTTCCTGTGGTTGTTTGTTCACAGCTTCCAGAACCAATGAAATAGATGAGAGCTCCCTAGGGTAAGATAACAGTTCTGATCTCATGTGGCAACGTGCTCTGGAAGTTCACAGAATCAAGGTGAGACTTGTGGGGAGTGGCCCTCAGAGGCCTGGGGTGGGGAGGGCGCCTCAGAAGCCCAGGACTGCATTTGGGGACCTGCTGTCCCTGAAAGTCCCTACTGGTATCAGCCCAGTTCCCTGACAGTCATGAAGTGTGGACAAGTGCAGTGGTGGGTGAGTTTGCCTTCTGGAACTGCACGGCTACTCTGGACTACGTTTCCTGGGCATCAGCTGGAAGTGGACCGTCTATCCCAAACACAGGGCTGCGGGAGACAGTTGCTCATGAAGTTGGCATGTTCTTTGGGTAAACCCCAAATTTCCTAAATGGAAATATTTAAGGAGAATAAAGTCTGGGTTATACTGTTTCATAGCTTCCTTAAGCCTCTGTTATGCCAAAGTCCTGAATCAAACGCCTTCATTTGTCCAAGAAACAGCAGCAATAACAAGAAGGTCATTAGAGCGAATGGGTGGGGGATGTGCAGAGACTAGATCTGCACCCCTCGAGAGGATGAAGGCTGGTCACTACCAAGGGGAGGCTGGAAGGTGACCTGGAGCTAGAGACCCTGGCTCCTGGTTGCTGTCTTCCAGGACACCAGGCTGCAGAGCCAGTAAGCTCGGGAGGAGGGCCGTCCTCAGACACCCAGAGCTTTGTAAACAGACGACCATGGATCTGAAATCCTGCCCAGATGTTTACCACCTGTGTGACACTGGACATGTGACTCCACTTGCTGAACCTTTGTTTTCTCATGTGCAAAGTGGGAGTGGGGTAACCTGCCCGACAGAGGTAGTGGGCGACTGGGGAGGCGATGCCAAGATTGCCTGCTACGAAGGAGGCATTTGGCAGTGAGCAGTCAAACCCTCCGCTGCCTGGTTCCTAGGTCCAATACGGAAAGGCTGACAATGACCAGTTCTGCCCTCACTGTCCCAGCCAAGCAGACAGATAAAATGTAATTAACATGCCCAGAAAAATTCCCATTGCCCTCTCTCCTTTTCAGGCCAAGGTCAGCTGGTAAAAAGTTCCACGTGGATAAAAATGGTGTTTGTTCCCACCCTCACATGCCTGCTAATTTATATGACAATCCCAGGGATGCTTCATCTGCTTTTCTCACCATCTTCGATTAGCAGTGGATTCACATACTTTGGCGCGCAATTTTCTCCTGCCCCAAAGCCTCTCCATCGAGTAGGTAATGGTCTGTAAACAAATATTTAACTGCACTAGAGAAGCTGGACCCTAAGGTGTCCCACCGGTTGCCTGCATGGTTCCTAAGACCCATTGATCTGCCAAGAAACACCTGCTCCTTTGTCTGCCTGGAGAAGCCTGCAGTTTTGTGCATTGGCTTCCGTTCATATGGGTACATCTGATCTACACGGGCGGTTGGTGGGCAGTGAGGTCACTGAGGCCAGATGGTTCTACAGTGGCCTCCTGGAAGCTGGGTGCTGATGCAGAAGTCCGTGGCTACTGTTGATAAACAGCCCTGTCTGTGCACTTGCGGGGACCCTCTGACATTATGTATGGCTGACTTGATTGGCATTATGAAGACTGGTTAGCTCCTGTGCCCTAATGGTCATATGGAACTTTCTAGAACTTTTGACTGGCAGTCTCAGGCTTCTCAGCTGCAGGACTTAAGACCCTGGAGGGCAGAGCCCTGTTCCCTCGTTCAGCCACTTTACACGTGTTGCCAGTGGCCATCCACAGCCATGGCTCACCAGAAGGGATGCCCTCCTGTCCTGACTGCCATCCGCCTCACTTCCCCAGCTCCCCTTGTCTCCTGAAGCTGTTCCCAAAGGCTGGCAAAGCCCACTAAACAGCAAGAGAGCACCAGAAGGGAGGCCACTGACGCTTGTTAGCTGTGCTACAGGAGTCTCTACACCCTCGGGCTGGATTCCCCTGCTGTGGGACAGAGTTTGTGAGCGGGGTTAATCCCATACTAGGCAATTTCTACTTTTGGTTCTTTTCTTTGGTGTTAGAAAAGTTATGGCGGGGTCATGCAGAGACAGATCTGACCTGTGTGCTAACACAGAAGCCAAGAAGGAGGTCCAGCCCTGCTACCAGGAACAGTGGGCAGGTGGACGTGCCAAGAAGGAAGGTGCTCAGACATGGGTGGAAACCTGGTCTGGACTCCCCACACCACCCCGTGGTACTGTCATCCTCTTCCAGGTGGGACTTCTCTGCCAGAGACCCTGAGGAAGCAACATGGGGACAGGATCTGTCTGCCAGCGGTGTATTCCCTGACCCCACAGGCGCCTGGTGCACCTCTGGCTCTCGATAAGTAGATGGACCCATGGACCAGGACAACCTCTTCCTGGCAGATGGTGGACAGTGGCCTGGAGGGGCAGGGATGCTTTCCTGTGAGTGTTGGTCATCTCTTGGCTTCCTCTGCATGGTAATATCTAAGGTTTCTTCCCTCACTAGGGAGAAGGGCTTGCCTTCCTGCTCCCAGGAGTCAAAGGAAGGACAAGCAACACTTCCACCTGGAAAGTACGGAGCCTCAGCCCCCAGAACCTCCTGGCCCCCCACTGTTGGACCCCAGCAGCAGTATCTGAAGAGAGACAAGAGAGAGAACTGCATGGGTACATTTTTCTTCTAGTTAGGTCCACACTGAGTGTGGGCAGGTGAGGAGGAGGGACACCCAGTCAGGGGGTGAGAGATTCCCCAGAGCTGGTTGCATTCCAGGGCCAGGGCTCTGTGATATTCTTGGCAAACCTACCACATGGAACCTTCTACCCCCAGGTCCTTGGTAGGACAGGTCTCACCAACCAGAAACTGGGCAAGAGTAATCACAGGGGCCCAGGCCTGGTCCCAAGCCCCTTCCATCCTATGAACTGGGGATTCCAAGTGGGTTCCAAGAGGGCAAGGAGGGGAAGCAGCGATGGACCCCATAATCATGGTAAAGGGGCAGGCTCCCCTGCTCATGCGCACTGCTCATGACCTCCTGCTCCTCAGAGGTACCAGGCTCTGGGATGAGTATTCTGACCTGGTCACCTGCTGCCAACAGCTGGCACCAGCCCCTCATTCTGGACAACCAGGTCTGTGAGTTCCCTGGATGCCCTGTGTGGCAGACTGCTCTGATCCTCCTCTCTCCCAGCCCTCATCCAGGAGTTGGTCCCCGCTTCTGAAGCCCCTGCTCCCTTGCCCTGGAGGCCTCCATACTCCAGCCCAAAGTCTGGTGGCTTCTTCTGGATTCTCTCTTCCTACTCCCCAGGCCTCTACCTTCAGCTCCTCTTCTCACAGTTCAGATACAGACTGTTGGGATGAGCTTGCTCAATTGTGCTTCAAGACCCGCTAACTCAAGGGTCCCCGGGTCAGTACATCTGACCCAACATTGTCCCGGATCCTGAAGTTCAACAGAGAGGCAGTGGGGAGAAACAGGGTATTCCAGGCAGAAGGAATCCCCGGGGAGGAGCACACGTCCGGAGAGACAGAGAGAGAGAGAGCAACTGGCTCCCACGGTTGGGTGTTTGATGGTTAGTGTGGGTGATATGTAAGTGGCAGGGAGTGAGGGGGGCTGAGAAGCAGGGGTGGGGTGGTGGGGTACTCAGGGTACCGAAACACGGTGAACAACTGGAGAAAGGCATCTTCCTAGAGAATGATGGCACAGGACCCTCTAGCTCTAACCCTCTGCTGCCCATTTCATCCTGAAAGACTTTCCACTAGGGCAGAGAAGGGCGGCGGGCCTCTCTGATAGGTCTGGCAGCCTCTCTGCCCACTCTGCAGGCTCAGATCAGATTGGCAGAGGTCACCGTAGAGGGGAGCTGTCCTGAGCTCTGGGCTCAGTGCCCTTGAGGCTTCAGCGCAGAGGCTGAGGGCCGGGAAGTGCAGAGTATGCTCCTGAACCAGACTTGCTTCTTTCCTAGGACTGGTGCTGATACATAGGATCACTTTTGTGGACCACTGGGCACTGGGGCCAGGGACCTTGATGGCCCTTCATAGCTGTAGAAGAAGCCAAAGCCTCAACCTCCATCCAGAAATGGCCTTTGTCCTCCACCATCCAAACTGAGACCTCCACAAAATATCTCTGCATTTTCCATCCACACAATTCCCCAACTTCTCCTCTTCTGTGCTGGGGACAGCTAGTTCTGTGCCTTCCCAGGTGTAAATTCAGCCCAGCCCAGCCTCCTGACCCAGGGGACGGACACCGGGGCTTCCGCCTCCGGAGTCACCCCTAACACAGTTTCCGGCACTCAAAGCCACCTCCTAGTGCTTGGCCTCTGGTTCCCAGCTTCCCCTAGAAAGTAGTGTATTTCATCTTTATGTGTCAGGATTTATATAAAAAGGGGATAGTTCAACTCTCAGTGTAATGAGTTGGAAGAACAGCTCTCTGGTGGCTTCCTCTAGCAAACACAGCATCAATAACATTGATTGCTAAAAATAACTAATAACACCGGGCTAGGGGTGGCAGGGACTGCTCCAGCCCTGCCTCTAACAGGGACGCAAGGGAGACAGGTGCTCACCCCTCAACATGCACCGTGCCACAGACGGGGTCACAGAGGAGTGAAATGCGCTGAGGGTGCCAGGGTCGAGCAGGGTTCTCTAAGGCCCTGGAATCTTCTCAGTGGTGAGAAGGGTGGGAGATAGGCAGGTGCCTCTGGGAGGCTGGTAATGTGCCCTGAAGCCCATGTGCCTGGCAGAGGAAAGTTCTCAGGCCAGGGCCACCATCGAAGCATTTAGAAGACAGTCTTCTGGGAGTATGGTGACTCTGGTAAAGGACAGGAAAGTTGGGGCAGGGTGGCAGGAACACACAGGGCTAGGATCGCTCCCCCAGCTCCAGAGTGGGCCAGTGAGGCCTTTCTTGGCCTCCTCAAGCCACTGAACCTCTGGGGCTTTGCTTTCCCCTCCTAGTGACGGAGACCCCTGCTTCCTCACGTGTCAGCATCATGGGCTTCTTGTGGGGAGGCAGGACCCGGATGTGTGTGACATGGGGAGTGGGGCGCACATGCACACCATTGCAATGTATTATCCATACATTCAGGGGAGGGGCTGGCTCCTGGAGCAAGCAGTTAGCAAGTGAAATCTGAGGTTGACACAAAAGGCCCTTGCTATGGGCCTCCAGAGGTCAGCTCCAAGGGAAATGGATAATACTGAGGATTAAGGCTTACCTAAACCAGAGTTGCTGTCATTTTTGACAAGGTAGATGGACAGGCATAGATTTTGTGCATCTCATTGTACTTCTGGGGGCTCTCCTTTCCTTTCCATATGATGAACAGAGGATGCGGAGGTACCCCATATATGCAAAACCAATTCTTCCACACTCTGAGCCCCAAGCCCTGGCCACTGTGCCCTAGACTGAGGTGGCTGTCTTCTCCCAGAAACAGAAATCTGTGCTGCAGAGAGGGGGCTGGTAGGGCAGATCCACAAACCTGTGTGGCTCCTTGCTTTTCTGGAAGGATTGTCTTGCCTAATTTCTCCTTGGACCTCTCATCTCTCTTTGGGACTTCAAGAGACAAAAGGCAAATTATAGGTGAGGCGTGGAGGCTGGGGAGTGAAGGATCACAATAAAACCAGCCTGTAGTTAACGGAGAGTCTTATTTAGCTGGCTCAAAAACCAGTCTGCGTGTATAGAGAAATCATGTGTCTTAAAATTAATAGCATAAGTGTCAGCTCTGATGGCCAGGGCACAAACCCACATGGCCCCCCGGGGCTCCTCTGTGACGTTATTTTCTCTCTCCCCAGCACCCAGGTACGAGGAAGGAGCTGCAGCACTGTGCACAGTGCCACACTTTGGATTCAGGGGAACTTCATCCGTGGGCTGGGGAGTGTGGGAGAGAAGCGAGGTGCGACAGGGAGGTGCTCGGTTTGCTGCCCATGTGGATCTGGACTGCAATAGAGGAGGTGTCTGCAGCACTTGGCTTCCGGTAGGGGAATTCACTGAAGCTCCTGGCGGAAGCTCTTGGTGAGGATGCTCCTCCTGTGGGCAGGAGGAAGGGGGTTGAGGATGCACCCAGAGTCCCTGTCGTCAGTCTACCTCCGTGAACCAAATAAATGATCCCCTGTGGCATCAGTAACAGGCGCTGCAGAGCTGGAGAGACACACTGTCCAGGGAGGCGGGACCCAATGCTGGCTCCTGAAGGCTGCCTTGATCTCTGTTCTCAGGGCTGGGCAGCAATGCGGGACAGTCCCTGTATTCAGGGAGCACAGCGAGAATACAGTCCCTTTCCCCCCACGGCGCCTACAGCCTTCCTGGATGGCCTCCTCCATTCCAAGGCTTTTCATTGGTGGTCAAAATTTGGGGGTTGTTCTAAACTATTATGAATCTTCCAATAATTATTCTAGGGGTAATAGAGGTTTAAAACCAAAGGATATCATGAGCTCCCAAGATTTCAGGGTACTTCAGAGGATAGGACAGACAGTGACCAGAGGATAAGGGGGCATTTCACCAGTCCTCAACACCTAGAAAGCCCTCAGTAAATACTGGTTGAAGGCAAGAGCTACAATGTTAGTCTGTAACAACATATTTGCTTTACACTTACGCGCGGCGCTGTACACATGCACCCCTCCCCCACTCACAGCCCCTGGAAGTGTTCGACGCTTCGGAGGATAATGCCAGGCTGCTCCGGCTGTGTAATGAGAGAACAGCAGGAGACCGAGTGCTTAGAAGAGATCC
Organism: Dolichotis patagonum; assembly: GCA_004027295.1. Classification (NCBI taxonomy): domain Eukaryota; kingdom Metazoa; phylum Chordata; class Mammalia; order Rodentia; family Caviidae; genus Dolichotis; species Dolichotis patagonum. Next base: position 3,121 of record PVJX010026119.1, on the reverse strand, counting down.
TTTTGCTTCCTTTCCTCCACTCAATTCTGCCACCAGAGACCTCTGACTATCGTACTCTGATTCCACCAACGTGAAACTACATTTTGGGGGAAAATCACCCGTTCCCTTTATATTAGGAAAGTAAGAAGAAGAGACTTCATTTTGGAATCTAGTCCTTCTTTTGGGTTGGTATAAAGGCCGATTCCTCCCTGAAGACTTTGCTTTGGTTTTATGGGGTTTTATATCTGCCCCTGCCCTCCATCCCCCCTAAAAAGGGGCCCCTAAAGGCTGGTTGGCTGGAACACTAGAGACAGAGGTCTGAGAAGCATCTTCTCTTTTGCAGTGTCTTGATCATCAATGCCTTGTATTTATATTCTATTGCCCAGTTTTTAAATGCCACTTAAAAGCATCTCCTTATGTGATCCCTGCAACAGCTCTGAAGATTGGCAGGGAGACTTCATTATCTCTAGCTAACAGGTGAGGAAATTAAGCATTTGCATGGTAAAGTGGCCTGCACAAATCATGGGGGTGGCTGTCGGCAGGAGTTTCCCCAGTTTATCATCTAATGCTCACACACCGAGTCACCCTTTCTTTCATTAACTGCCACGTTAGGGGAGGATGAATAACAGGAAAGCTGCCCTAGAGTGCTGGGATGGTGCAGCCCATAAGTGAACTGGTGTGGGAGTGAGACACAGGCTGCCAGGGCCCTCGCCGGTGACCTAGCTGGAGCGGGTCTGAGAACGAGCCCTCTTTTGCGATGGGATCTGCGAGAACTCGGGAAGCAATGATCCAGTCACTCGTTGGACTGACACTGTGTGCTGCTCAGTTCTCTGGCTGTGGCCACGTGGCTGAAGTCCATGGCCAGAAAAGCCAGGCAAACTGAAGCTGGCTTTCCACTTCTCTCCAGCAAGGCATTGCTTTCTTTTAAGGTTCTCCACCTTTGAAAGCTCTCAGCAGAATTTTGGGCCAGAGTCCGGAGTCTATTAGACTAGACCAGGGACACCTTTCATTCCATCCTGCCATCAAGGTCCCCCCGCCCCGATCTTTCCCAGTGGGCATTTGGCTTCTTACAGAACCAAGGTTCCCTAAAGAATGCGGGACGAGCAGGGCTCAGAACCCTGGACAGCGACCGGCAGCTGCCTGGAGTCCTGCCTGGGCTGGAAACATGGCCCTCAGTTATCACCTGAACACAGCCGTCAGTGCCCACCGAAGCTCGTGCCACTGCGGATCTGCATCCACTCAGTCCCAAGCATGACGGCTTGTCACTGGTTTTAATTTGTCTCTGCTACCCCACCCCAACTGAGTAACTTCCTGAAGTTCTTGAAGAGGCTCACCTTTGGAGGGATCATGGAAGGAAACAGTAACCAGTTTAGACAGCCTGGCATCTTAGATTAACTAAGGACAATGTGCTTTCTGCAGAGCTCTTTTCTCCTCTGCTTCCACGCTCTGTTCAGGTCAGAGACTCCGTGTGGGAGAAGCTGGCCACCATGGAACATGCTCAGATTTGGGGATCATCTCAGAGGCCACGGATTTATCTTGGCAGCAGTCTCTGGGCCCGTGAGCCGTGCAGTATGCAGATGCGTTCTGCCGAGTGTGTCCTCACTAAATCCACCGCGCTGGAAATGCATTTGGAAGCAATCCCGCCTGCCCACAGCAGATTTTCCAGATCCTGGCAATTGGAGCATGTTAAAGATGAGATACAGCTGCCAGGTCTGATTTCTTAAATCAAGATTTGTTTTGTGGGGAGGGAAGGAGGGAAAAGAATAATGCGGAACCTCACAAGGTGAGGGAGGGAGGGATGCCTGCTGCCTCGGTGTGGCTCGGTCAGGCGCCAGTTTCCTGCAGCCAGGGGCTTCCCACGGAATAAGCAATGCCTTACTCCAAACTCCAGACTGCGGGGTCTCTGAGTGTGACTGGAGGCAGGTGCCAGCTGGGGGGGCCAGAGTGAGGTAGCTTCTGTCTCATTTGTTTTTCCCTGAGCCTGTGGCCATCCTTGTCCTCACACACCAGAGTTGTGCCCCGCTCCCAGTCCCAGCCTCTCGTGGTACAATGCCCATCCTGGAGAATGCCTGGGGCCAAGCCACTGTTTGGGCCCAGCTCAGGGGGACCTGGCATCTCCCTGCACCCTGCTGCAGAGTGGCAGTGTTTAAGGATGGTGTCTGTCTGTGGCAGGCGACAATGCTTTATGACAGTGCTGGGGAGTGGGTGTCCATCTGTCTAGGACAGGGCATTGGGGAAGGTGGCTATTTGTAAATAACAGTTAATGAGGATTAAATAATAGATGAACCCGTGTCATTCACAGAAGCTCTGATAACCATCTTTCCTTCCACTTTTCAATTACTGCTTGAATAGAGGGTCTGGAAGCTGTGGAGAGGTGAGAGGACCACAGAGGCAGTGCTGAGGTGAATTAGGGGGACTTCGGTGGTGTTTAATATCAATTCATTTTTCAGACTGCTGACACAGCAGATTCCAAAGAATTTCTGGGGTTCCCCAAGGCCTGAAGGCAAAAATAATTTAAAAAACAAAAAAGAACTTAGAAAATGACCTACCATCAGCAAAAATTAAATAAAAAGTTACTACTCCCTCTTCAAAAAAGTCACAAACACATATAAAACACACACTATACAATTTTGATGTTCCTGTTTGGTTTAGGGAACTTGCCCCATGATGTAATAACCACCTCAGGTATTGCTGCTCCATTACTTTATGAGCAGACCTGATGTCATGCATGCATGTAAAAATGACGTGCATTGATGAGAATGTCAGGAAAAGCCTTATGCTGAGTAAAGGGCACAGTGTGCTGACTGCAGAAGAGGGGTTTTCTGTCTGTCTTTTCCCAGGAAGGAGCTGGGCTCAGGAAGAGTCCGGTCCACTCTGTATGTGTGTCCTCAGCGGTCACCCACTAGGAGCTTTCCTTCTCTCTTCACTTCCTCCTCTTCTCCTTCCTTTCCTTTCCTTTTCCCCTTCTCCTCCTTTCCTTCCCTCCTCTAGCAGCTCTGGCTCTGACTCTCTGATCCTAGTCAATGTCCTGCTGGGTGTGTCCATTTCCTTACATGTCCTCCAAGGCTACTGCCTGCCTTACTTCTCCCGAGTCAGCGTGAGTTGGAGGGCACAGAGTTCCAGAGACAGGCTGCACTGGCCG
>PVJX010026118.1:0-26224 GCA_004027295.1 Dolichotis patagonum | reverse complement strand
AGACTGGTGCAACCACTGTGGAGGTCAGTCTGGAGATTCCTCAAAAAGCTGGGTTTGGAAGTCCCATTTGACCCAGCTATTCCACTTCTAGGCATATTCCCAGAAGATCTGAAAACATCATACCACAGTGATATATGTGCACCCATGTTTATAGCAGCACAATTTGTAATAGCCAGATCTTGGAAACAACCTAAGTGCCTATAAACTGAGGAATGGATAAAAAAGTTGTGGCATATTTATACAATGGAGTACTACTCAGCTACAAAGAATGATCACATCGAGATATTTACAAATAAATGGAAACAACTTGAGACCATACTCATAAGCGAAATAAACCAAACTCACACGTATAGTCCCTCTAGTATGAGAGTTGGTAAGAGTATATAAGATTTTTTATGGTAATCATGATTTCCCATTTCATTGCTTTGAAGCCTTTCAATGTTTTTATTCATCAGTTGGTATGGTTTTATTCTGTTTCATTTGACTTTATTATGTGTTATGGTATGAAAAGCTGTTTTGAAGAAAACAAAACATTATGGCAGCCATTGTTGATTTAATATCGTCTTTCTTAGAAGTCCTACCATGCTTCTATCTGCTATTAGCATTGGTTCTACCATGTTGTATCTTATTGGGATTTTAATATATGTGATAGTATAAACAAATATTTTATTGAAAATGAGATATTATAGTAGCCATTAATCATAGTTATTCAGTTCAGACTGTCCTGTAATTCTTTCATTCTCTTGAATGGTTTTATACTATTATGTTTGATATTATTGTATTTGAAACTATGCTCAACTATAGCAGAGAAAGATATGTTTTGATAGCTACTGTTAATATCCGGTTTTCTTGTTTTAAAGTGCTGTGTTGCTTATGTTGTTCTGTTCTGATCTGCTTTGTTCTGTCCTCTTTTGTTTTATTCTCTTTAAAATAAAAATAAAAAATAAAAAAGACCAAACAATGAAAACACAAGCTATTCTTTTGTTGTGCTAACACATTTTAGTAGCATAATTATCTATCATATATACATGGTATATATCATCTTTTCCCTTTTTTCTTTTCTCTTTTCCCCCATAGCAGTTGTTCTTTCCTTTTGAGCAATTTCTTTTTCTTTTCCATTATCTATTGTACATATATATTGAGGTTTGCTTTACTCATTCTAACAACTAAAAAGCAAATTTTCTCCAAAAATATTGTAATGATGGAAAAGGTAAAAATATATAACAAAATATCTGGGCAGCCTTTGACAATCAATCTGACATATTAAGTGATTTGTCAAAATACTACATTATCTTCAGGCACTCATCCTAGAAATTTTGAATTTTTCTTTGAATTTTACACAGACTAATACCAAATTTATTAAATATATCTAAATAATTAAGAAATGTGTGTGCTTATTTGTGCTCCCACTGCTTCTCTTCTATCGATAATTTCTTTAGCCTATTTCAGTTTCTGGGTGAAAAAAACCTGTATCCAAAAACTTCTACATGAAATCCTTCTTTATATTTAAGCCTTTTAAGAAAATGTCCCTGCAACAGAGTAAATGTATACAAAGTTATTAATTGCAGCATCTTCCATAGTAAAATACTGTAAAACAATTTAAGTCCCAGTCTAGTGGACCAGTTGTTGTAAATTTTATTTGCATCTATAAAGTAGAATACAATTACTTCATTAGAGGAAATATTGAGATCATAGAAGTTTTGGAAATACAAGACAAAACAAAATAGCAACAATCACAGGAACTCTTTCCAAAATAAAATTACAGAATCATTCAAATTTATAATAAAAAGAAACTTACTATATTATATGTAAGTTTTGCACATATATAGGTCTTATCAAGTCATTCACTCTCTGTTTTTATAACCACTTTTATATCTATTTATCTGGGATATAAAATTTCAGTTACTAACAAAGTGTACATAATTCATTTCTTAAATATAATCTTATTGTAACAATACACTTGGCCAGTTTGTGGAGACTGATCATTTCTTCATATTCCAGCATGAACCTGTCTTTTATAATCCTGTATATGCAATGTCTTAATGGTAAATGCAAATGGAGCTTTCTTCAGAAAGCTTTTCACAATTCTTACAGTATGGGTAGCAAGCTTGAAACTGTGAGTCGTGCAGGCCCTTGTTATAATGGCTGTGGTGTGCATTGTAGGATCCTTGTCTTGTGCAGTAACATGGCACCCGCTACTGTTTTAATGAAGGGTTATGTCTCCATTTACACTCCCTTAGCACTTTATTTGTACTTTTCTGTCATATATCATATTGATACATTTTATTAAGCTATATGTTCTACCATGTCTATTATTTTGTGTAAGGAATTGTTTATTGTATATTTGGCATGCCATACAATATTATTTGTGGGGTGTTATTTATAAATGTAATTGAATCTCAATATTTATCCAACGTTTTAAAAATAAATATACATTCACACAAAACTGCTACATTTTGTTCTTGCTATTGCCATGGTTTAGTCAATATGGTTTTGTAAAGTCAGACCTCTGGAGGTTTTTTAATGTGATATTTCATGCTTATTTGCTTATTAAATGACCTCTAAAAGAATGATGTTTCCTAGAGTTTGTGTTAAAAAATAACTCCCTTTGTTAAAGTTCAGATAATTAAAACAAATATTAACATATCTTCTGGCTTGATTAATAATTCTCCACAACAAAAACACTCATCTTTAAAATAACTCAGATATATATTAAAAATTTATACTTATGTTTAAAGTGGAATTTAACTAAAGTTCTTCATTCTGTATCTATTTCATATCAAAATGTATATATTGAACAGGAGGAATGAATAATCAAAAATATAGGATATAGATATTCTTAGCTCATCTTTTAAATTTTTAATGCTGTTTAATCCATTTTTGCTCTGGTGATAAAAATATTTATACTTTATACTGAATCTCTCTTACTGTGTGAAGTTCTGATTGCATACATTTTTGATTCATGGAGTATAAAAGCAACAAAATGTACATCAGAATAGGCTGCTGTGTCTTATACATAAATCTTTCATTCTGATAATTATTAATTTTGTTAAGCATAACTTTTACCCTTTTTTTCTACCTATTTTTTCTACAGGAGAAAAAATAGCAATAACAGAATATGGTAGAAATTTTTGAAACATAAAAATGGCATAATGACAGAAAGAAAAGTGACAGTGTATCATGCATCACATAACATCAACACTATAATATCAGTTTTGTAAAGTCATCAAAAAAGTTATATATATGTATGTAAACATATGTGTATATATGTGTGTGTGTGTGTGTGTGTATATACTGATCCTTGCTTAAGAAAGTGGAAAAATATATAATATGCTATGTAAATGATCCAAATTAAAGTGGTTTCATACTCTTAAAAGCATTAAATATTTTCAGATAATTTTTAATTTGAAAAATCCCTCCATTTATACATATTAATGTCTGTCTCTTAAGTAATAAATAAAATAATATCTGTCTCTTAAGTAGTAAATAAATAAATATGACTAACCATTAGACAAAGATCAATGTAAGAATTCATAAGATTATATGATTATATTTGTCAATCAGATTAGTCAAATTTATGTTGTGGAAATAGTGTCAAAGAGGTGGCTGAAATTACACTTTTGGGATTTTCATTCTTAAATTTTTACATTTTTATCAGTATATGTTCCCAGTACATGATATTTACATTCATTTTATGGAGATGGTATAAGTACTTAATGTGTTATGATTCTTTTTCTTCCATGTCACCTGGCCTCTCTCTCCCTCCTTTCTCCTGTGGATCCCCTGCCTCATTTTTGTTAGTATTTTTAGTTCATGTGTGTGGCACATGGTGACTAAATTCATGGTGGATGTGGGAGACAACTCCAGTGACTCCCCTTCAATGCAAAACAATTACTGTGACTTTGATTATTTGGAGACTCATTTCCTGATACTGATATGTAGAGAGCTGGCCAGGGTATTTTCTTCTCTCTTCAATTGGCTCTAAGCATTGCAGGTAAGGCTAGCCAGGTGCTGGTGTGTAATCTTGTACTCTCTAAGGCCAGAAGACAGTCCTGTGTCCTTGCATAGCATTCTCCATGCCTGTACCCAGATATGAGCACAGCTGGATGTTTAGAGCCAGTCAGCTCTGGGAATGTCACCTGGGTAGAGTCTCAAGGTAAAGAGGCTGTGACTCCCTAGGGCACAAGAGTTTGCATATCAGAAACCAAAGCGATAGCCCCCCAAAACAATTCAGTTGCTACCTTAATTAGATTGTGTGAATTGATCCTTCTGAATATCTTTATCTCTGCAATTTACAGAGGTGCCCTTCTCTCGCCTGGCCAGCCAGCTCAAGTTACTAACTAATTCCCACCATCCTCACTGTCATTCATCCCTGAGCCACCCCCTTCTTCACAAGATAGTAAATTCTGGGAGAGGCCTAGGATCAGGGCCTTAGTCTGCATGTCCTCACGGGGATTGGATTTAGGACCCCTTGGCTGCCCTTAACTTGGAATGTGTCTTGGTGTCTTTATCTCCCCGTGGGTTGCATTAGTGGTGGTAGATTGGAATTAACTTGCTGGGATTCTAATGACATCTCAATGGGTTTACAGATACAATTTTTTGTATTGTAATGAAAACTAGGAAGAGGACAATACTTGGATGACTGAGCTCCATGTTTGGATTTACAATAGTGGGTAGTGGATACAAGCACCTGTTACATCCTGGCTCCTTTCATGCTTCCAACTTCATCTTTTGGGATTACATTTAAAAGTGACTGAAGAAGAAAGGTAAGAGAGTTGTCCTTCTTGTGCCGTCTCTTAAAATCGAAAACCCAGGTGTCTACCATGAAAACTTCTATTTGAAACTTTACTTTGGCACGTCATCAGGACATATTTTCTATCTGTTCTGCTGTTACCTCCCCACCTCAGCACACGATGCAGGTGACTGCTGTTTTATCTGTCTATCTGACTTTAAAACTTAGGTTCTTCACAGTTTACAAGGATGTTTTTAAAAGTTGTCTTTCAAGTCCCTGCACCATAGAAATTGTGCCTACCATGGATGCATCTACAACTGTCATGCTGATCTGCAAAAAAATCACAAAATGTCTGTAACTCGTTTTTTCTCATAAAGCTATTTTTGTGAACATCACAATTCTCTACATCACCAAAGCTTGTCTCAGCATTGATTCTCTTTCAAGAAAAACTGTATTTCTCAATAACTAATTATACTAAACATTCTGACAACTTTCTAATTGTCTCTTTTTTGTGACACTATTTCACTGTGCTGTTCGAGTGTCTCAAGCTCCTGTGTCCAAGCAAGGTACCCATCACAGCCTCCTGAGTTCCTGGCATCATTTCTGGGGACCAGAGTACCACGATGATTACTAAAGATGTATACTTTGTGAAATGAATACTGCAACCAAACAAATTAACACATTCATTACGTCACGTGGTTATCATTTTCTTTCCATACTCTTTCAGGTTTTTAAATATTTGTTTTAAATTTTTTTTATTTATTTATTTACTTATTTATTTATTTATTTATTGACTTTTGTGTTGAAAACTCTTAAGCTCTTCCCAGATTGTACAGTTCAATTATATAATAAAATATTTTGCATTATTTCAATGGTAGACCAAGTTCTATATATACCCAGAACTTAGGTAATGAAAATATTTTAAGTATTCTTTGACCAATACTTCTTATTTCCCCCTTTTTCAGCCTCAGAAATTATATTTGCCTTTCTACTTCTCTGAGTTTCATTATTTCAGATCAGGTAAGATCTATCTGTCTGAATTTGGGTTATTTCATTTTGCGTGATGTCCTCTGTACTGACTTTTAATGTTGCGATGACAGGCTGAAAAATATTCCATGTGTGTATCTAACCTATTTTCTTCATTTGCTTCTTGACAGGCATTTGAAGTACTTCTTATATCTTGATTATTATCAATAATTTTGCAATGAAAATGACTGCAAACACAATGACTTTGTGTTCTTATAATCCTGGATTTTCTCCATATGTGTTAATAGAATCCAGTTTTATACTTCTAAAAATAGTTTCTAATTTCCATTAGAATAAAACCAAAATGACTACATATGCTGTTCACATATTCTTCTAACATATACTGTATCCAATTATCTCACTTATAAAAACTGTGATCCAAAGGACTTGAGCCAAACACTAAGTTTTTACATTTTCTCTCAATTTATTTAAATTTGCTCATCTCTAATGTTTTCCTAAAATAATAGATCTTAATCATTTTCTTATTTTTTGCAAGTTTTCAATAAGGTTATAGTCACCAAATCATTTTGTATGCTTCAGCAATAACAGACATCTCTATGAGCAGTAATAAGAAGAGGAAGAGTTTTATCATTCTCATTTTACACAATTACCTAAGTATAGTTTCAGTCTCTCAGGAGCATATTTTTATATCTATTCTAAGTCCACATTTTGTTACCTTAAACAAACTGTACTGTCCATTCATTGAACGTTTTCTCCTGTCCTACCAGTGGACTAGCAAAGGTCAATCCCTCTTGCTCTAATATCCAAATCTAAAGTAATCTCTTCTGTGAATGTCTGGAACTAATTGTATTCAGGCATATTTGACAAGAAAGTATGTTTTAATATGTATTGCACATTCATTTAAACATTTAATTTTATGTCTTTATAAACATATTATTGTAATTTCTTAATTAGACAGGGCAATATCTTAAGACTAGTATCTTGTATAATTTCAATGGAAGGACTGAAAAAGTGTAAAGAAAAACAACGTTTAGAGGATATCAAATATTAACAGAAAATGCATGTATAATAATGAAAAGTTTTGGTTGGTCATACAGTTTCTACATGCTCATCATGTTCGTATTATCTTCCTAATGCTTAGATTATATTTGCCAGATAGTTGTGATGATGCTATCAGATTGTCTTCTCTGATATTTGTCAGAGATATTTATCCCTTACTGGGAATTTTTCAAATTTATGTTTTATGTTTTTTTAAAAATGTTTCATTTTCTTTGTTTCAGTTAGATTTTTCTACCAAATAATATTATTTGGATTTGAGATCTCAATTTTGATAGGTTTTTGTGAGAATTTGAAGATAGATTTTCTTTTTTATGCTTTCTTGAATAATGAGTTGACTATGATTAGAGTATGTTCTCACTGTCTCAGTCTTTTATTAATTTTCTTGTATTTTTTCTGACAGAAAAATATTCTTTGCAACCATATGAATGGACCTGGATGGCATTAAGCAAAGAAAAATTAATCAGACATTGACAAACAAGAGTTCATTCACATATGAAATCTAAAAATATCTGTCTTCTAGAGATGTGAATAAAAATAGGATCCCTAGAGTTGGGAAGGAAGGAAAGAAGGGGTTGATTAGTGGGTATATTAAGTTTGTATGACAGGAGAAAAAGTTCTGGTGTTTTATGGAACAAGAATGTGACTAATTAACATCAAGGCATTATACAGTCAACCTAGAAAAATTTGAATGGACACACTATAAAAAGTAATGAGAGTTTAAAACAGCATATATGTCAGTTATTTTGGTTGATGATACATGCATACATGCATACATGCATTGAAACATCACATTGTACTTTATAAATATGAATGGATGTGTTGTGTGGATCAAAACATTAGAAAATTAAAAATACATTCTTCATTAGTTCATTCTAATCTTGAATCAATTTATTTTCAAAAGTGCAGTAATAGTGTATTTTATTGTTAAGGTTTTTACTGCTGAATTTTCAGGCAAACAAACATTAAGACATTTCTGAAAGGCGACAAGGAAAATTAAACATTTTTTTAAGGAAAAAGACTATTTTATTAGTCTTTGGATTCTGGTTAGAAGTATTTACCCGGAGTATGAAAAGTCTGACTGAATTGACAACAAATTCCTTTGCTCTGGCAGGGACTGCACAGAATATTGTGCTGAACATTACAAGGCCATGCCTGGGCTGTCAGCATAATGCTGTGATCAATTAACAATGCCTGCTAAGGACGCTGTAGGGCACACAGTAATGAATTGTATTTAGTGACTCTTAACAGTCAATTTTCTGTACTCTTTGCTTTCAATTAATTATATAATTAACACAATCCAAAATGTAGTGCATTGAACCATATTTTCTTAATTTGGATTATATTACAAAGCTGTAAATGTTATGAAAAAATAATTATGCACATTTTATTCATTTTTGCAACCACAGAGTCACTTGTAGAACATGCCACACACTTGGATTAAAAACTGTAAAATACAAAAGAGTAAAATGCATGGTTCACTTTGAAACCATCTTGTTAAGTAAAAATAGTTCTATAGCCAAGTTTAAATCATTAATACCTAATATAGTGTTTGCATAGGTCATCTTCAAATTGCTGGTATCCTCAGTTATTTAAGTTCATATGTGAAATGACAGGTGAAATTTTCCTATAGCAAGTCTTTTAACATTGTTTGTAGTGATGGTCCTATATAACCTCATTATTGCTCCAACAGTTATAAAGTTGTATAACAGTTGTAAAGTATACGATTTAATGAATATTCATGTAGCACAGCTTGTAATAGAAATGCTTCCAAAACTCCACCTCCTTCATAATAAATTCTAGTCACATCATATTCTCTCTGGAACAAGTCTTTCGTTTGGCCTGATACAGGTGTATTTGTAAATTCAGTGAAGCATGGAGATGAATGATGAAACCTGAACTGATAATGATATATGACTATGAAAGATTAAGACAGGATCTTTTTTATCAGTGGAGGAATATTTTCTTAAGCAGTATGAGATGTCTTTATGAGAGACAACAGAGACGACTTCTGTAATAGACAATACGGACATCTTATTATGTTTCTTTAAAGAACTTTTACTAATCTAACCATGACTATTTTTTGTACATTGTATATACAATGCCTTGCACTACAATAACAGAATTGATTGTGGCAACAGAAATTGTGCATTGGTGGTCAGGGAAAAACTACATATTGCTTTTCCTACTGGGACTCTGCAAATAAAATTACACCCAATGACATTATGTTTGGTTATTTCTATATTAATCAAAAGTAACAGTATTTTAATCTTATGATCAGACTGAATTTATTTCTTTGACCAGACATTGGAGAGAAATTTATGCCTTGGATTCTAACTGCTATAGAAGCAAGAAAAACTATTATGAATGAATAGGACTTCTCTGATAAACTGGAAAAAGATGAAATTATTCTCCATTGTTGATAATAGGAAAATGCTACTCCTTAGAATGTATTTCCTAATTAGTGTTAAAGTTTATAGTTCATTAAAATATAGTGATATGAAATATGATAAAATGACAAAGTAGGTGATTTTTGAGAAAAAATATTTATCTTAAAAATATTTTTGAAGAACGATACTTAAAATTCCCTAATATTTTCAGCATTTCTAAATTTTATGACTGCACATCTTATTAATACCTAAAAACAGTAATGAAGCCATACTTAGTGGGAGTACTGAATCAAACACAATTTCAATTTGTGAAGATAAGAATAAAATCAAGACATGAGTTCAAGTAGAGAATTAAGGTGATCCAAGTTATTTAAATGGTATATTTATTAAACAGTGATACAATGTGGTAGTACTGATTTCACTGAGGATTAAAACACATAATCTGTTTATACTGTTGTGCTTAGGATCTACCAAAGCAATGAAAAATGAATATTAAAAAGTACCACTTGAAATGAAATGACTACTAGTCTATTATGTGCCAATTTAAAACAAGATATAACATAATAAGTATCTCAAAATATATTATTTAATGCAGCTTTTGCAGAATTGTTAAAAACACTGAGATTTATAGTATCATGTCTTTACAGTCAGCTATGTAATTTTGTCATTGTTGTTTGCTCAGTATGTACCAAAAAATTCACTATAGCCATTTCCTATTGAGAATCTCTGTAGCTTTCTTTTTATGTAGCTAGAGGTGAACACTTGGTTGTAGAATTTCTCGGTTGTAGAATTTTCATTATTGTGATTTTTATAACCCCAAGCAATAAGGAAAGCAGGTTCTTTCTCTGCTTGTAAATGTCAAGTGAGTTGCTGTTGGAATGCATGTTTTCAGTCATAAATTAAATTCTAAAAATGTTTAAAAATGTTTCAATTAGAAGATATTTATCATTGCTTTAAACTGCAAGCAGCAGTGCACTTGCATAAAGAATGTCTTGCAGTGTCTATTTTAGTGGTGTAATTGGTGTAGCTGTTTAACTATTTGATTCTTTTATTATTGATGTTTAAGATTTTTATCCTGAGTTCTACTACACAGCCATGTCAAAATATACCTAGAAGGTTATGGTACTATCATTTTTTAGCTCTTGCCCAAGTGATGATGGAAACAATTTCAAAATAGTGTTTTCTTTTTTATCTGACAGAAAAATTGTTGCTAAAATAAAACAAAAACAGACTTAGAATTATTTTGAAAAACACTTTAGAACCATTTATAAAACTTTATTCTAATAACGAGAGTCTTTTTTTCCAAGGAGAAGCATATTCAATCAATGCCTAATCATAGTATAAATTGCTAACACATGACAGCTCACATTTTTTTCTATCCTTTTTATTTTTTGGTGTTCTGACACAAAGTTTCTTCTGAGTACCACTATACATTTTTAAGGTGGGAAAATTTCATCCATCTTACTCAAGTATGAATTTAAACTAAAAAATTAAAATATACCTATTATTTTGAAAAATCAAATTTGAATTTTATAATCTAGTAGGATTTCCCAAGAAGTACTAGTTTCAGGTGATTCAATTTTTAATGTTTGACCAAGGTTAGCTTGGAAAGCAGACCACTTCTCCTTCCTTGTCTATCCTTTCCCTAGATTGGTTAATGAAAATCCTTGATGGTCTTTTGGTGTTGGCTAAGGCAAATTCACATCATGCTTCCCTGTCACCCCACACCAGTGTCACGGCACGATTCCAGTCAGTGTCTGTTCCCTTCTCTTTCTCACACCAAGCCATTTGTGCTCCAGCTTTAGGGACTGTTCTCGTTCCTCCTGTACAACTTCTGAGTCACACACTTTTGCATGCTTTGTGGTTCCTGTATGACATCATCATGCTCTGTGTTTAACCAAAATTTGGAGATATAAAGAAGTATTTCTCAACTAAGAAAATGGCCACAAAACAGATACACACATAGAAGTCAATTAGTTTTGTCAAGCTGTTGCTTCTGTGTCTACTAAAAAGAAAAAAGATACAAGCAAAAAAACAATAATACAACCATCCAACCAACAAGCAAAATCTCTTCTTCAGGTTTCCCCTAGAAATATCTCAAATTTACATTTTCACTTGCTGCTCTTTGCTCTAAGATCCTCCTTTCTGAAATTGGCCCTTCCCAGCCCAACATTTCCTTTATACCTGCTGTCTTTCTCTGCACTATTTTATGAATTGTGAGACAACTTATTCTTTGTCTACAAACTGCAAGAACAACTGTTACACAGGAACATCAATTTCATTTTTAATGACCTATAATGTTGAAGTAAGAGTTAGCAAATACTGTACAGTAGCATTTAGTGGATATTTTAGTCTCCTTGGGCATATCACCTGCATGAAAATATATCCAACTGTATGATTGTAATGCAAAACTGTCACAGATAATCCATATAGAAAAAGCTGTATTCCAATATAATTTCTTGAAAGACAAAGTACAGACCATGCATGGTTTGTGTAGTGTGGCATGCTAACAACTGTATTTTAACAATGATAATTACTAGAATGGGTGAGTTAAGTAAAAAAAAAATCACAGATAGTGAAATTTCCTATAGTATCAATTAATATTAATTAGTTTAGGCTTAAAGAGTCAAGAATACAAATCAGAAATAGGCTTGAAAAGAATAATACAGATATTGAAAATAATTTCAATAATGGTTTTTATCTTGTTCAAAGGATCCAAAGAGTATATTAGGAATTAATAATTATGAAGTAAAAGTTTATAACACTCAGTAAAAAGAACAGATGAATTTCAAAAGTATATGCTTAGAATTTAGCTTTCAATTGTGTCTTACATGTGAACTGATCCATGACACAAATGAAAATACTGAGTATTGTGAACTGATGTTCTAAATACATAGAGCTAGCAACTTCATTTTCTTATTCAAATAAATGTTGTCCTTTATAATTCAAACACATTCATGGTTTCTAAGAAAAATGTAGTCATGTTAGCAGATTTAGAGCATCATTTTGCAACTTTAATAACACATTCCATTGAACAGTTTGAAAATAAAGCATTGCTGGCTCAATATGTTTGGCTTTTATTCCTACCCAATAACACATTCAAAAGATTAAATCTCTGATAAAACAAGCCTAAGACATCCACACAGTGTTAAGAGATCTGTTTACTGTTTTTAATTGTTTCCTAAAAATTTCTATTATGGATCTAAATCTAATCTCTGAATAGTGCTATGTTTTCAAGTATAACCCAAGGGATAAGATAATCTTTATGAAGAGTTTTCAATTCACACAATGATTGTCTTTATCTTTGATACAATTACTGCTCTATTTCTGTCCACAAGCATAAAAAATTTTCCACAGAAAACACTGGGAGTTAAATATATACATGAGCAAGGTAGGGAAAGATTTTGT
The DNA here is from genome assembly GCA_004027295.1 of Dolichotis patagonum. Taxonomy (NCBI): domain Eukaryota; kingdom Metazoa; phylum Chordata; class Mammalia; order Rodentia; family Caviidae; genus Dolichotis; species Dolichotis patagonum. The sequence goes on along the minus strand of PVJX010026118.1, from coordinate 13,651 downwards.
ATGGTATTTTAAAATATATGTATATATTTAAAATATACATACATGTATATATATCATCAATATCACACATAATAACACAAATAAGAATAAAAAGGCAATGGAGAAATATGTAGTTCCAAAATACACATGGGAAATTTTATATCACGAAATATTTTATATAGCATGATATTTTGTATAAGTCTGTGTATGTGAGATTATATTTTGTATAAATATGTATATGTATATGTGTGTGTGTGTGTGTGTGTGTGTGTGTGTGTGTACATTTTTCCTTTCTATTCAGTCACCACTAGATTCATTTTGCCTTTAAAGGGAAAGAATAAAAACAAATTAAAAATAGCCTTAATGGTTTCTGACATTTTATTTTAAAGTGCTGGTGAAATGTGTTGCATTTTTTGGTATAGGTTAAAAAAATAATACAGGGCACATTGCAATAGTCATTGACAAAAGCATTTTGTGGATGTGACACTACCAATTCTTTTATCAAAATGTAACTACATTGAGTATGGGAGCGAAGAGAAAACAAGAAGACACAGGGATTTTATGGCGGAATGCCAAAACTTTGTGGGAGATGTCAAAAGCTCTGGGAGAAAATGAATATATCAACCCATCTGGGCAGATAAGGTCAAGGTCCATTCTACAGGGAGTTTCTTTTCTCAAGACAGGCATATGAGAAGCAAAGAAATATCGCAAGCTATGACCAGTGCACATTGAAATACTGGGCATCTTCATTATTTCTGTGAAGAATTGATGTACTCTGCAAATCCCACCGTGGCTTAGCAATCAGACTTTTGCCACCAGACACTATTAAATTCAGAGGAATGAGATAGAAAAACTCAAAAAGTGTTTTCATCCTGCTGTCTCAAAGCACAGAAATTAAATGAACCTGTAATAAACCTATAGTGTTGAACATTTGATTATGAGATCTCTGGCATGTATTTTCTAGAAATAAAACAAGAGTTTTGCTATATAATGTGCACAATGTATAACTATAATTAGAATGTTAGTTAGGCCTCAGGATTTTTAGCTAAGTTTGAGATTCAACAAGTGGATTTATGTAGACTTTTTTAATTAGACAAAAAATGAGAGAAATAAAAGTGCATTCCTGTGAGTCACAGGCAGCACCAAAACACATGAGTTTCTATAAGACTTAGGTTTGTGCGTATTTGGCACAAAAGCAATAATTGAAGCTGTGGAATAATGTTCACCAGGGACATTTCATATGTAAAGAGGAGGGTGTAGCACAGGACAAGGACTTTGGTTCTCAACGGATGTCAGGAAGACTGGATTAGCCCAAAGAGACTAGGAGTGAGCTGAGCCTTTTGAAGGAAGTTGAGGATAAGATTCTACCACCAAAGCCAAAATCAAAGTGTATTTTAAGAGAAACCCTCAGGTTGAAATTACCAAATGATGTCAAAAGACCAACTAGCAAGGAGATAAACATAACATTTTTATTTAGCTGGGAAGTTGCTGAGGACTGGAAGAAAATAGTCTTAGGTTATTCTGTCAATGATTAGAAATAAGAAATAGAAAAGCATAGATAATTCTGTTTATAAGTTTAAAATTTTAAACTTTCTGCACTGTTTCTATTTTCCAAATATCTTGCAATAAAAGACAAAATAAATAACAAGAATTGTGATATATTTTTCTACCGTTCATAAGTTTCAACTCAGAACTCTGACCTACCTTGTTGGAGTGTAGGTTTTCCTTATTCTGAAGGTGTCCTGACAGATGCCCTGGAAAAGAAGAACATTCACAAAGAGGTCATGAAGAATCTAGATGGGTCTTGCTGGATTTCCTCAGGCAGTCCATTGGCAGTCACACCTGCATAGGAAAAATTCCATCACGGCTTCAAAGGGCACAGAAGACTGAGCAGTTAGATAGCTGAACATGGGTTGGATGCTGGAAGGTAGTGCTTCAGGAGAAGGCTGCAAAACTCCATCTCCTTCCTTCAACTTCACACCATGTTTCTGTTTATCTGTATTCTTTGTAGCAAACCAGTAATGTAAATGTTTCCTTTACTTCTATAAAAAATTAAAACAAATTAATCAAACTCAAGGAAAGTTTAGAAGCACTGGATTTAAAAAAAAAAAAAAAAAGACTGAGGGCTTTGTCCGGGCTCTGAAGTGTTAGGGGAGGAAGGCAAGCTGGAGGACCAAGACCAGAAAACAGTAAGTAGTGGGAGGGCGCTCCTGGTTTAAAGGACATTCAGAGGTGCTGGCAGAAAACCTGCTTTGTTACTTACAGGGAGAAATTCCCACATATTTATATCAAAAGGAGTGTTTGATATAAATGTGTAATAGGAGAAGCCATCTGAGTCAGAGTTTGTTGGTTGAGATTAAACTGGTTTTTATTCATACAGGTTTGGCATATTATGTGCATTTTTAAAGCACTGGTGTGTGGGTCATACATGGACCCTGCTAAGAGGAAGGCCTGTGTTTTACCAATTAAAAATATATGGAAACTCATTATGCCCTATATATAGTGCTCTTGTATTTGGAAATTAGTTTGCAAAACACTCAAGCTGGGGGATTTTTCTTGAGATTTCTGTAATTATGATTCAAATTGTGTATCATTTCATAATTCATTTCCCACTTTTTCTCTATAGGAAATTCTTTACAATTTCTTCATAGTATTATTTATAATTTACCTCCCACTACACACAGCACACACATGCACAGTCACACACTTTCTCATATTAAGAATGTATACATAACCCACTAATAGTTGAGGGTAAAATAAATGATACTAAAATTGTAGTTGTAAAGAACTTGTAATTGTAAAGAACCTGTAATTGTAAAGAACTTTCTGGCTGAACAGAGGATATTTCATTTTAGCTTAACACATTCCTAGTATGATTTTGAGTCTCACTTTGCAGGAATTAAAATATGGCACCTCTAGCTGATTTTCAAACTGCCCACATGTGTAGCTACATCAAGGAAACTCATATAGACTGAAGCACTTTTGATAATGTTTGCAATATCTACAGTTCTGCATACATTCATTTACTCATATTCCATGTTATCTAGTAAGTCACAATCTCTTTCATTATAGGTACATATGATTTTTCTTTCTTGACAATGAGCAGTTGCTATGCTGTATTTTCACATATCAGGTATTCATTGTGTACATGTGCATTTACAAATAAATGACAGAACAGCGTCACACGTTTTTCTTGTTATTACCTGGCTCACAAAAATTTTTAATCAATATAAAATCATGCAATTATTATATTTAGTAGTTGATGATCTGATACCTTTACTTTTTTCTTTTATTGTGAAAAATTTGCTTTACAGGAATAAGCTAGATATTATATAGGATGTTCCTAGAAAACACTCCATTTGTGTAACTACTATTCGATGTTCTAAGAAAATAAAATCAAGGTTTATGAATCAAGTTATATTAAAAGTGAAACTTAGAACATTACTCTTAGAACATTACTTAGAACATTACTCAGCATAGATTTTAAGTAATTCTATCTTTATTTATTCATTTATTTATACATTACCTAAAGTATTTAACCATACTTACCTCCATTAGATGATGAGAACAAAATGAGTTTAACAATTTTAAGAATGCTATAATTGGTAAAATTAATTTCAACATATTAAAGAATCAATATCTTTTATTTACAAACACAGGATGTGATAAAAATATGGTGTTTAAAATATTACAATAAAAGATATGTTACTATTAATAACCTTTAAAATCATTTTTATTTAAAATTATGTGGAAAGTTTAATTAAAACAATTAGTTAAAACAAATACATTTAAGTGTGCCAATTTATTAAGATTAATTGGCTCAGCCATAAATGTCCACATATTATATTCTTGCATTTGTTCTTTGTATTGGTTAGGGATCTCTAGAGGAACAGAAGAAAGGGATTATTAAGTAAACTTACAAGATTATAGACAGGCAAAGTCCACAGTAGCTGTATGTATGCTAACACCCCAGAGAATTCAGTAGCTGCACTGGGAGAGAAGCCAGAACCTATAGAGTGAGAGGAATCAAGGATGCAGCACCTCGCTGAGACCAATGGCCTAGACAGTGGTGGCGAACCTATGGCACTTGGACTGCAGTGGGGCATTTGAATCACTGAAAGTTGTAAAACATTTGCCTTCACTGAAAAGTTCCTCACAGAGTTGTTGGTATGAGTTTGTGGTTAAAGGTTTGAAAACTGGTGTCTGTTGTCCACAGGCAATTATAGAAAAGAATATACTCACAAGTGGAATGGAGCTTCCAAAAGTATAGCAGACTTCCTTCTCATTTTCATTCCACTGGCCACAAACCCATTATTAGATGGTGCCACACACAGTCAAAAAGGGACCACCCACCACCCATACTTGGTTTGTTGGCCTATGGCTGGTGACCTCTGGAAATACCCTACAAACATTGCACTTTCCTAATCTTTTCTTAAACCCACCAAGTTGAAATATCATGATTAATGGTCAAAGTAGTTATATCAATAAGATGACAACCTGCAAAGAGAGTGTGAAATCAAATAGTGGAATGGCTACTTGATTCCTTCCAGTTTGCTTTCTATGGACTCACTGGCTTCTAATTATCATGCTTTAGATTTTTCTTCACCCTAGCATCAAATAGTTCATTCCTGAATGTAGTATGGAACTTTTAAAAATCTTTTATTTCCTATCTAACTATGACTTCCATCACAAAAAAATGTGGCAAGTATGCATTCTGCTTCTTCAAAAAGCCAGGTCCTAATTCTACAGAGCCCTTCTCTGAGCTAAGAGGTCCTTATCAGATAAATTTGGTTTTCTCCTTATGAAATTGATACTGTCCTATCCAGCTCCTCTAATTTCCAAGTTTTACTAAATCTAATCTCATTTGGTTCAAAAGCCGTCAGTCCATGCAAATTGTGTAGCTGCCTCTCTCATTTGCTACTTTCGTAATACCTTAGTCAACTGTTTACTAAAAAGCTTTACATGGAATAAAAATATATCGGTGTTAATTATTCTGTACTCAAGTAATTGGCCTGATTCTGTGTCTTGATTGGTACTGTGATAGAGAAATATTGAAAAATGTAAAAATATTAAGAACAGTTAATATTCATAGGGCTCATGAATGCTTGGATAGAAATCCAAAAGTATCTATACTCCTAAGAAATAATAGTTGAATTTCGTAAGGTTGAAGAATACAAAAAGCAAATACATTGAAATGAAAATGGAAAGATGTGCTCATTCTAACTGCACAGACATATCAAGACAAAATTGAGAAGCTGTAAATAGAGCAAGGGTTATTTTTCCCAGTTCATGAACTGGGACACTCAACTTGTGTGATAATACTGGTTCTTCCGCTGCTCTTCCCTGATCTTTAGGATTAGGTTGTAGCTCCAGAATTTTACCAGATGTTAAACCCTCTAGGCCATGGGTGATGGATCAGGATTAGGTTCAGTTCTCAGTCCTTCACATAGCAAATCTATGGGAACTATGGTCTTTTCCTGAGTTCAGATGCTCTTGCTATGTCAGGAAACTCTCTGGTGACTCCTTTGTTGTACACTGTGTGAAGCAACCACTTATACTCTACACTGGGTCCCTAACTCCTTAGGGTATGGAATAATTAAAATTATTATGTAGATAAATATTTATACACAAATTGAGAATTTTGTGAACATTTTAAATTTTCAGAGTTAAGAAATGGCTTGATTTTAGTTATTTTTGTGCACAAAAACCAAGACACTGGTAGAATAATGTGAGCGATGAAACATCCTAATACAGAGATCCTTGATTGCATTTCTACTAAATCATTCCAGGCATGAAAACCTTTGAATTAGTTCAATTTGATGAGTTTTTTTTATTTGTCCTCTGAAGAGTAAAACAAAATGTTAAAAAAATTAACGTCTATGTTTTGCTCTAAATAAAAAAATAAAATGTCTATACATAAGCTCATGCCTGTACTTATAGAAAGTTTTACTATATTTTAGGTGCCTAGAAAGGGACTTTGTGGAATTTATTTCAAGATTTTTCCATCAGAGATGTAAACCAAAGTTTGATTAAAGGAACACAAGTAATTTAAAAGATATTTAAATGTATTATAAACAGTAACTATGTGTCAACTAAATATGATTAGTTTGCTTAGAAAACTAAATTTTCTTTAGTTCACTAAATGTGCATAATTTTCTTCCTTGTTGTTGGTACATGTTTATGATACATAGTAAATCATTCATCATGGGGAATTGAAACACATACATATTGCATCTTAATACTCTTTATTCTCATCCCCTGCCCTCTTTCCCACCTCCCATCTCTAGATCACATTCCCATCTCTGCAAAGTGTACTTCCTAGTTTATTTATAATGGATTTGACATATAGCAGCTATTCCTCATTGCAGATAGTTTATAAATCGGTGTCCTTCAGCATGCTGCTCATTTTGTCATTTAGATAGTAACATTTTCTTACTTTGTAAGGAAAAAAGAACAAAAAAAAAAACCCCAAAATGAAACCACTATTAGCCTGCTAAGGGAATTAAATCTAGTTAAGATATTTCATTTTTAAAAATTTTAAATCTTAATCATAAGCCTCACAAGTAGCTAAAATCAAAACTTACATAAAAACAAGATTTTAAAATTCAATTTCTAATTATTTGACCTATACCATCCTGGTTATTCTTCAGAGAAATACAATCTCTGTAGAGTCCTGGGCAATATTAATCAATATAAGTATCTGGCAAAAAATAAAATTTCTTGTTAAATAAATCCTTATTTTTCTTTTTCTTCAGCAAAGAAAAAAGAAAAGATACACATTTGCCATCTCTTAATGAACAAAGTGTCTTGTCATTTGTGCTATCCTGAGAAACAGAAGATAGATAGGAAATAAGACATTCTTCTAGATAAGAAGAGAAAGGTACAACTCATGTATTCCTGAATGTGAGATCAAAAATGTCTTTGTGAATATTGTTTAAAGATAATCAGAGATTTGTAAATTAGTGTTAAAGTCAGGCATTTTTTTACTTTATATTTAACTTTTATTAGTACCTGTTTGCAGTATATAATGATTACATGTATTATAGGGGACTGGTACATGTACATAACACATTTCGTTACCTTTCCTTTTGACTTTCTTTCATTCTTTTATTTTTTCATAATCAGATAACTTTATTTACTGATATACAATAGTAGTAAGTCAAGGTACACTGTGAGATACATTGTGCTCACTGAATTACAAAATCTTTTTTTCCTATCTCTTTGCCCCTGTTACCTGATTTTTACTTTGAACTTTATATAAACTCTATATTGAGTTTTTCATGTAGGAAAAATCATGTGATATTCATGCTTCTGTGTCTGAGTTACTTCATTTAACATTATGATCTCCAGGTGTATTTTACAACCAATGAGTCAAATTTATCCTTTTTATGGCAGAGCACTACCCCTTGTATATAAACACCATATTATTTATCTGCTGATGGACATATAGGCCGTTTTCAATATTTAGCTCTTATGAATTGCTCTGCTATAAACATGGGTATGGGTATATCACTGTGATAAGGTGTCTTTAACTCTTTGGGAAGGTGCCTAAAGGGAGCATAGCTGGATCAAATGGATTTTACACTTTTAGTTTTTAAGGATATCCATTATGATAGCAGATGTATCAGTTTAAACTCCCCTCAACAGAATAGAAGTGTTCTTTTCTCCCTACAGCCTTACCAGACTTTGCTTTTCTTACTTCTTGATGATAGCCATTCTTTAAGGAGTGAGACATAATTTCAGTATTATTTTAGTTTCCATTACTTGAATGGCCAGCAATGTTGGACATTTACTTATGTATTTATTGCCTCTGTATTTCTTCATCTGAGAAGTGTCTATTCATTTTAGATGCCCATTTTGGATTGAGTCTTTAAACTTGGGGATGTTCTAAGTTTTTTGTTCTTTATATATTCTGGATATTAATTCTTTGAGGAGTAGGTGGCAAAGTTTTTCCCATTCAATAGCTTTTCTCTTCAATTTATTATTGGTTTATTTTGCTGTGCAGAAACTTTTAATTTGATGTGATTCCATTTGTTGATTATTAGTCATTTCTTGTGTAACTGGAGTTTTGCTCGGAAAGTCTTTGCTTTAACCTGTGTCTTTAAGAATTTCACCTATTTTGTTTTCCAGTAGATGAACTGCTCCTGTTCTGATGTTTATATCTTTGATTCAGTATTTTAAAAAAGAAGCATAACTGTGTGCTTATGTGAAATGTATTACAATGGGAGACACTGAGAATTAGAGATAAAGTAAAGCTTACTGAAAGGATATCGGATATTGTAGACAAGTTATAGTAACACATTTCATTTAAAACAAACAGTTGTATAAAATATGAAAATATCAAATAATTAAAATTTCACCTGAATTTTGTATTCATTTTCTTCACTAAATGTTCACTGAATTACCATTATTTAAATATAGGGTAGTTAAGCCCAAAAGGAATAATAATAATGGCGGTAGTAGCAATAGTAGTAAAATGTGATTACTAAAGGAAAAGGATTGATTTGATACCAATTTTTAAATAATATGTACACACACAAAGAATAATATAATGATCACTTAGCTGCTTTCTCTGCTGAGTTACATGTAAGATTTCCAGAGGCAGTGAATAAAATGTTGGATTAAATAATACACAGAAATGCCTTTTACTTCTAAAATAACAAAATGTCAAACATAAACAGAAATTTTGCAGCTTACTTAAATTAGTCAAGTTGACAAGTGATATTAAATGCTAACTCAAAAAAATTCAGATCAGTACTCAGGCACAAATATGTAGAAGAAAATGTAATGAAATTAGTATATTTAAGATTAATGTATTTTGACAACTCAAAATGCATACTCAGGTTTTAGAAAATAAAGTATATAATTAATGTCAGATGTTCATATTACAGTCAGCAGTTAATTCATTTTATATTTTTCTTAACACAGACACAGCTTTTAAGCATCAACTATTTTAACCAACTTTGATTATTCTCTTTCTTTCTCACAGACTAATAGTAAGAAAATGAAATATGACTGCCATAAAGGATCAACTTGAGAAAAATCTTAAGTTAAATCAATAAGACACAAAAACTTTAATACTACATGGTTTATCTTATTGTAGAACTCAAAATATAAATAAAAAGCAAAATAAATGATAGAACATGGGAAGCAGATCAAGAGATGAAAGAGAGGGGAAGGAAGAGAGGAAAGGAGGGGAAAAATGGATTAATGGATGGGAGAGGAAAGGAGGGGAAAAATGGATGGGCTATGATCAGGCACCTGCTCTTCAAAAGAATGCGATCCTTACATCCTGAAATGTCTCATGTGCTGCAATAATGCAAGCACACATGTATTAGAAGATTTCAAAAATGTAAAAAAAGATAACTAGTATGTTTAAGGCACTTGATAACTTACAAATTCTTTGCATATATACTAGATCATTTCCAGAAACGTTGACTTATTCCTTTTTCCTATTTTTTTTGTGTGACTAAAAGAAGAAACAAAAAGACCAATTGCTCACATTTGTACAGTTAATAGGGGACAAGGTAGACATTCCAAACTTGGATGTAGAAACCCAGATTTAATAATTCTGCTCCTCCATATAAAGCAAGAGTATTGTAATGATTCTATTTGAAAATATTAAATAAGATTTGTGAACTATACCATCATAATACAACCAAAGACAATCATGATGAGGCACTATCAAATGGCTGGCTTATTTTGCAATTGCTTTTTATATTTTTTCCAGGCTTGCATAAAATAAAGAAAAAGTGTCAGGAAATGACAGAGAGGTACTCTTTCTCAGATAAAATATTTTTTCTAGTAACTGTAAACCTAATAAAAAACTGTAACATATCCCCAGAGTCCAAAGTATTTAATTGTAAATCTAAGAATAAATCTATTTTTGGCCTAGTATTTCTGAAACTGGGACATACTATGAACTCTTAATTTTTCAATATCTTTATATTAACCCCATCTTATTAAAAATGTATGAATATTTCTAGAATATTAACTTATTTTTGGCCTATACAAAACTAAAAGACAAAACAGTCTTGAGACCTAGTCTTAACATCTGCCGGAGTTTTTACTTTACCTAAACATATGTTTCAAAGAATTATTTTCCTTTAAAATATTGAATTAACTCTTACAGTTACATGTGTTCTGAACTAGGGATTCAGAAAGAGGTAGAAGGAATGATTATAGTATGTAACTAAGCAGATAAGGTATATGTAATTTCAATATCTCAACACATAAAATTCTAACACATATCACAATCTTAAATGCTATGGAAATTTAGACACAAAGGAGCCAGAAGGAGCACAAAAATGTTAGGAGAGGGCCAAGTAGATGATCATTACCATTTTTGTACAAACAGAACATTGTTTCCAAAAGGAATAAATCAAATCTTACTTGTTTGTTTCTTGATAAGCATAAGCAGAGCAAACTAAATATTGATGCAAACATTTATATTTTCAAATATTTACTAAAATTTGGTGGCAGGCTCTGTTGCTGTCACAATGATATTGGAAGTTGATCATGATTATGAAGTTTATTAACCTAAAATCAATAAAAATCATTCAAAAATAATTGAACAGTTTAAATTAGATAAGTACTTATCATGTACAAAGGACAAAGTAAATATAAACATGCAACTACTAAGAAACTATATTAGAAATTTCAAGTGTCAAGTGTCAAATATGACTTCAAATTGTCATATTCAAGTATACAGAACACATTTAAAATGTATTTTGGTAACTTATCTCCAATGTAATCTTTCAAATTGTTCCAGATATGTGAACATTGGGCCAAAAATTGGAAAATCTAAATTTTGCAGCGATATAACTCAGTTTCCATAGCTAAATGACTCAGCATTTCTGAATTCTTTTTTTGTGAAATAATGTAATGACACAAACATATAAGATGCCAAATGCCTCTGCTATTATGAAGACTGTAGAGATGACATTTGTGACTCTTCTGGAATTTGTAGCACACAAGAAATATTCACTGAGTTCACTTAGTTATGCTTCATTCTTTTTCTCACTGCAGATTTTGTCTTCTTGATTGCAATAACTAAGCTATATTTGGCATTTAATGTGTGTCAGCTTATTTGAGAGTTTCATGTGTCTTATTTTCAGAACTACCATTAGTCATCTATCATGACCCTAATTTCCCTACCATCATTTACATCTATAGAAAAGGGAAAATGGTTCACAAAGGCATTATGTACTTTCCCAAAATTACACATGTAGACTGTGTCAGAGATGGGATTCAACCATAATCCACTTAATGATTAAACTTGAACACGGAATCATTATTCCATAGTCTCCCCAAGAATTTTGCACCTGTAATGTCTATATTTCTATCAAACCTCAAACACATATATTGCTAATGTTCATTCTGATAAGTCAGTTTCATTGGATTAAGAAATGCCTAGCAAATGAGTAGATCACACTCCTGGGTGTGTCTGAGTGGGGCATGAACACATGGACATGGGTTCTACACATGGTCATCACTCTTTCCCCTTTGATGCTTCCAGGTCACACGAATTACACAGATTTACTCTGTCACACCCTTTTACCAAACTGTTGCTGGCTTCTAGCCAGTGGACAATGTACTAAATCCCATTAAACCAGAGAAATTCAACCTTTCCTCCTTCAGCTTGTGGGAGATATTTCTTCTTACTCAATCTTTTGAGAGGATGGTACTCCAGGACCATTCCACTGCTCCTGGTTTATTTTTATTAAATGAAACAAAATTTTTGTTCAATTTTAAATTTTGATAAAATTTACAATGAAGCCAAAATAGTATATTTAGTAATTCTGTTTATTTTACATGTTTTCTTTAAATTAGAAAACTGTTTCAATACTTGAAAATTTAATAACTAAATAAATAATATTAAAGTCATGTAATTATTTTTCTCATCTTACTTTAGCCTGAAGATATATATTGAGCCTGCCCTTGCTAATGCACATGTGTGTGAACTCTCTCTTTATAGATCGTGTTTTAGTCATTGTTTAATTCTATTTTACTTTATTTCTATTTTATTCTATTCTATTTATTTTATAAATATGTATGTACTTAAAGTCAAGGAGGTAATTGTAAATTGCCATTTCTCAAAATACTTCTTTTAAACAACTTTATGAAAATGTTAAGGACTAGTTATTTTATTTTACATGGAATTTCTTATACCTATATATAGAATTAAGAATGAAATGTATTTATCATACATGTTTTATTTCTTTTATCACTGCTGATATTTATGTTTGCCTGCTCACTTCAAATTTCATTATAATCCATGGCCCACATTACCAGCTTAACTACAACTTCCATCCATTTTCTTCATGCTGTTGTATAGACATATTGTCTATGTGCATATTTAAAATTCATATGAACATATTTATTTGGACATTAATATAGTGTACTTCTAAAAATGAAATTACATTATTTCTTATACAAACTTTTAATTTTATTTTTGTTTATCCAAATTAAAACTTCATGGGAATTACATAAATTGATGCATTTTGTCCTATTTTGTAATAGTTTTGCAACATCACTTGGGATATTTTTCACAAAAGCAGTGCTGAGATAATCATATTAACCTTATTTATATTTTTTATTTAAAAGAGAATAAAACAAAAGGGGGCAGTACAAAGCAGATCAGAAGAGGACAACATAGGCAACACAGTACTTTACATTAAGTCAACTGGACATCAACAGTATCTAACACCATATCTCTTACTCTGCTATACTTGAGCATAGTTTCAATTACAATAATATCAAACATAACACAATAGTATAGAGCCATGCATATAGTGAAAGAATTCCAGGGCTTTCTGAACCGAATAACAGAAAATGATCAATGGGTATTATAATATCTCATTTTTGATAAAAAAGAAAAAAAATTGTTTGAACTATCACACATATTCAAATTCCAATGAGACACAATGTGGTAGATAGAACCAATGGCAATAGAACAAAGAAAACGCATGGTAGAACTTCTAAGAAGGATAATATTAAATCAGCAATAGCTGTCATAATATTTTCTTCAAAACAGCTGTTCATATCATCACGTATGATATAGTCAAAAAAAGAAGGATAACACCATTCCAACTGATGATTTAAAACTTTGAAAGACTTCGAAGCTATGAGATGGGGCCTCATGCTTACCATAAAGTATTATATACTCTTATCAAATCTCATATTAGGGAGATTATATGGTATTTAGCTTTGTGAGTTTGGTTTATTTCACTTAAGAGAATGGTCTCAAGTCGTGTCCATTTATATATAAATATCTCGATGTGATCATTCTTTATAGCTGAGTAGTATTCCATTGTATAAAAATGCCACAACTTTTTTATCCATTCCTCAGTTGATGGGCACTTAGGTTGTTTCCAAGATCTGGTTATTACAAATTGTGCTGCTATAAACATGGGTGCACATAAATCACTGTGGTACGATGTTTTCAGTTCTTCTGGAAATATGCGTAGAAGTGGAATAGCTGGGTCAAATGGGACTTCCATACCCAGGTTTTGAGGAATCTCCAGACTGACCTCCACAGTCGTTGCACCAGTCTACACTCCCACCAACAGTGCAGAAGAGTTCCTTTTTCCCCACAGCCTCTCCAACACTTGTTGTTGGTAGTGTTTTCTATCTTGGCCATTCTTTCTGGAGTGAGATGGAATCTCAGTGT
>PVJX010026117.1:0-26233 GCA_004027295.1 Dolichotis patagonum | reverse complement strand
AAACGTCTCTGAGATTAAGCTTTTTGATTAAATGAGTGCTTCTAGGATAGCCCGAGTTCAGATTCCTACCACTCTGGTGTGCTAACAATTCCAGCACCTTTCAAAAACCCTGGAGGCACCAGGAATGGTGGCTCACGACTGTAACTCTAGCACTGGAAGCTGAGGCAGGAAGACTGCTGTAAATGTGAGGCCAGCCTGGGCTACACAGTAGATTCAAGTTCAGCTTGAACTACACAGTGAGACCCTGTCTCAAAAAACAAACACAAACCCGCTGCAGGACCACCACTAGCATCCCTGAGGGTGGGATGCGGTGCGAGGCCTGCAGGGGAACTGAGGGGACATCGTGCCCTGTCCACCAAACAAAGGGTTACACACTGGCGCAGCTCAGCTCCAGATCCCACTCCCCTGTGACAGCCTCTTGTGAGTCACCAGAGAGGCTCCCCAGCCCTCTTCTCTACGGACCCAATGGGCCCGACAATTGCTGTAATGATTAGCTACCTGGCAGGATCCACCAGGCAACACTGGCAGTCACCCAGCTCCACTGCCTCCAGTGCACACTTCCTTCCTGCAGAAACAATCCTGATCAGCACGGAAGGAATGCCTACAAGTGTGTATGTTCAACTCACAAGCATCTGAACAAACCCTGAGAAGAGTGAAAGGTCTAACGCTGACAGTTTCGGAGTCATCCGGGCCAACACCCAGGGAGATGCCTCTCCTCTTAGACACGTTATTTTGCCTTTCCTGTCTGGCTCAAAGGTACCCAGAACTGCTGTCTCTCCTCTGCACATTCATCCCATGCTCCCCATCCCCACCCCCACCAAGGGACAAGAATAAACGCATCCTTGATCAGACAGTGCAGAACGCTCTTTAACACGATGCTATACAATGCCTTTGAGTATCTATGAGAAACTCTGGACAAAATGACACATTAACTTCCTTCAGGTGAACACCTGAGTTGATTTATGAATTTGAGAGCTGTTTTCTTACCTATTGGACGTACGCATTTGGCATCAAACTCCTACCAGATCACCACTTAGCAGCAAGTTCCCCTCAGGTAATACGTACAGTCCATGGCTAGCTCTTGTCCTGATCACTCACCAGCGCTTCTCCTGCTTTGTTTTTTTTTTTTCTTTTTGGTACCAGGCATTGAACTCACCACCTCACGCTTGCCAGGCAGGCGCTTAAGCCACTGAGCTCAATCCCCGGCCCTCTCCTGCTTTGTTAATGGGCACACACGTGCCTGCTGGGAGTGAGGGGTTGGCTTACTTCTTCCTGAGCCATTAATGACCCTCTACTACAGCTCAAGGAAAGGTCTGCAGAGATGGTGGCTAAAAGACCAACAGGTGATTAAAAGGATAAATGAAAAAAGTGAAAGCAAATCAGCATGCCATACCTGAGTGGCCACCTCTTCAATCTTCTGAACAGCTTTAGAATCAAACAACACTTGTCTGCCCCTCCTCTCGCAGTCCTGGTAAACTATCAGGCGAATCTCACTCAGGTCAATCTCTGAACACGCCCAACTGCAGGTTTTAAAAAGGGAGAGATAAGTTTGGTTATCTGCGATGCCTGGTGCACTCATGGGTACTCATGCTCTGTCTGGCCAAGGCGCTGAGCACGACAGCAGACAGCACTGTGCATGGGTGGCGATGCCCTCAGGTCTGGCCCTGAGAAGACTGCTTCCGGGAATAAGCTTCTCCTCCCAAGCCAGTCTGGGCACCAATAACAGGGGGAAACGGTAAGGACACGCAGGGATGGTGAGTGGGGTGCCTGAGCTCTGGGGATGGCACCCAGAGTCAAGGGAGGCCTCAAGCCTGTGTCATGGGGCAGGGCCGCCTGCAGCAGGTCAGCGGGGCCTGTGGCTGCCCTCCATCACCCACAAAGGCCACACCTTGAGGCCAATATCCCAAAATGAATTCTCTTTTCTGAAATATCTGCTCATATATGGAAGCGTCAAAACCTGAGGGTGCCCTCGTGCAGCATTGAAACCCTTGCTGACGACAGCTGGCAACAAGGGGACTATAACTCATTCTTAAGCAAACCACAAGCTATAGGCACAAAGCTGCTGGCAAGAAACAAGAGCTTATTGAGTTACAAATGGCATCCAAGGGACAGAACCATGGGGAAAGTGAGCATTCAGTTATGAACCGACACACAGCGCTCACCGTACCCCAGCCCTCATGGGGCAGCCAGAGACCCAGTAATTAGCCAGATACACGGGCCTGGCACTCAGAGAGGTCATGTCAATGTGTAACTACAAATTGTTAAAGTGTAAAAAGGAAAAGGAAAGGCTGTGAAAGAATCTCTGATTTCCATATTTACAGAGTGGGAATGAGAGGCAGGACAACTAAACGGTAACATTTAAACAGAAATCTGAAGAAGTAAAAGGAGAGAAAGCGAATGAAGACTACACTGGGAAGAGGAATGGATGTGGAAGGGTAAGGCTGCAGCAGAAGGGAAAGAAAACACAACATGAGGAGAGTGAGCGTGAGCCAGACAGCAGCAGGGAGGGACAACTCTGCGAGGGGAGGAAAACAAATGGCTGACAAGATCCGATCTAGGCCTTTGAAAGTTCAGTCTGGTTGCCCCAAGGAAAATGGGGGTGAGAGTAACATTGGAAGCAGAAAGGCCAACAAGAAATGAGTAACAAAGGTGCAGCCCTTCCTCGGAGGTATAGAGGGTGGGGGCAGAACTGAGGGGCAACGCCAGCAGCTGAGACTGAAGGCTGGACAGGGGCGAGGAGGACTCTGAAGGGCTGGGTGGATGGGGCGTGGACCGATGGATGGACACACTGGAAAAGCAGGAGGCTGTAGCTGAAGTTGGACACAGTGACTCAAATCTATATGCTCGGCACAAGCAGGAGCACAGCAAGGCTGACCCCAGAGCTGCTGTGCGGACTACGTCACATGGGTGAGTGCTCAGGGCTCCGCAGTAGTAATCACCAGCGCAGGGGACGGTCAATGCCACAACATTTTAAGAAGGGTGATGCAGTGCCTGGTATCCAGTCGTGAATTACGTATTTTTGGGCCTTTCGTTTTTTGGACAGTCATACTGAACATGTTCTTTTAAAGTAGATTTATTTTCTTAAATCCCAGCAGCAAAAAATATGAAGTTCTGTCCAGCATCCTGTCCTCCGCATTCTGAGGACAGCAAGGCGAACTCACTGAACACAGCCTTTGCTCCACTTGCAGGCCAGGCCTGGCCCAGGTTCCAGGTGTGGTCGGTGAGACACAGCCACATGACCGGCTCAGCCGTGTGCCCAGCCCCAGGACCCAGTGGCTGGACTTGGAAATGGCAACCCTAGTGGCGCCTGTGGTCACTTCTGCCCGCCGAGGTGAGCGCCTGCCTGCAGTGAAGTCAGCGCGGAGGCAAGCGAGGTGTGCCATGGAATGAGATGGATTTGGACTGGTGCTCCAAACCAGCTGCTCCTGAGTCAGCACTATTCCTGGACAAAAATATCTGGTGACTGTGACCCAAACTACCAAATTTAAAAGTTACACGAGCTCATTAAAACGCTCTCTGAAAGTATTTATTAGAACACAGTATGAATCAGGCACAGTGACAAGTGTCTAATCCCAGCACTTTAGGAGGCGGAGGCATGAGGATTACAAATTGGAACTCAACTCGGGCAACTTAGCAAAATCCTGTCTCAAAACATTTTTAAAAGGCTGGGAATATAGCTCATTGTGAAGGTCTTGGGTTCAATCCCCAATTCCCAGTATCATTCACTCCTCAAAAAAAGAAAAGAAAACATCCATTGCATGGGCTAGAGTGCTTGTCTAGCAGTGCAAAGCTCTCAGTTTAATCCCCAGCATCAAAACAAAACCACAGGCAGGCGACGCCACTGCAAGTGAAAGCCGACAAGCATCTGCAGGTAACCACTTTATACTCCTGTCCAATCCATTTTGCCCCAGTAATTATATTTCACAAAAACAGCACTATAATTTACAAAGCAAGTTATTCAGTCATTGTAGGAAATAACACTACTCAAATACAAAACTGAAAATGGCCCGTAAGAGTTCAAATTTAATAATGATCATAACACTTTATTAAATGTTCCATTTTTTCCAAATTAAAAAAGATATAAATAAAAGATACAGGAAGGGAAGAGTATGTATGTCAGGTTGTTCCATTTTTTTAGCCAAACTATCTAGGAAGTATTTAGAAAATATGGAGAAAACTCTTTTCTCCCATGCAAGTATCACCGTTAGTTTGAAGCCTACTGATCATTCTCACATTCACCACCTCAGACACTGGCAGCAGAACCGCAGCTGGCTGGGAAGGAACCGAGGCAGTGAGCACTGGACAAGGACAGGCCTCGGACCACCTCTCGGCCTGCCCACCACAGTCTTAGGAAATTCTTCCCAGCAACCCTTTCAGGCCTGTCGTGAGGATTAAGGCAGATAATCCAGAGATATTCCTAGCACACTGCAAGTTCTTTTCCATCCACACTTGCTGCTAACAGCCACACACCACATCTGTTCTCGCTCACGTTCACTCCTTGAGCTGACCACCACTGGTTACAGTGGTTACGGTGTGGCCAAGGCTCACAGGGCTTTAGCCGAGGGCCACTCGACCCCGTTGGGGCAGATGTAGTGACACTGGCTTGTATGTCCGAGGTTTCAAGGAACAATGGCTGGGGGGAGGGGCAGCAGCTGACTTGTCTGCTGCACGGTGATCCTCCGAGACTGGTCCCATGGCTTGTTCTTTGCTCAGACTCTGACAAGACTGCAAGTGGGCAGAGTTTACCCATGTTGAAAAACATGACGTGCTCCCGTCTCGGTCTCATAGGAGGAAGCAAACCAGCACACTCAGATATAAGTTCACATGACTTGATGTTTAAAAAGCAGTCTTATGACCCAAGAATGTAAATGTTTAAAGAGTCAGATAAGATAGGGAACTTTAAATGGCCGAGAAAAGTTCAAATAAAATAAGCCAAAAACAAACAACAGTGCTAACTGAAGCTGATAATACTCTCCACCTAACAGAAGCTCCTGGCTGCCCCTGGAGCTAGGACTTCGAGGGGCACAGTCTAGCCCCGGTCTGCGTTTCCCAACTGCACCACTTCCCCGCTCTCTCTCAATAAGAGGTTTTAAACGCAAAAGGAATCTTCAAAACAGCTTTTTTGCTCAGGAACAGTGAGACCTGAATGATTTACAACCTGAAAGGAAAAAAAAGAGAAATGAAGAGACTGGGGTGGAGGAAAAGGGAAAATTAGACTTGAGATGGCAATCAGTTCATTTTGTGAACACAAAATATACTTTATTTCCCCCCTAATAAAAGCTATTTTGAGGCTGAGGCAGAAGGATCACTGCGAGTTTGAGGTCAGCCTAGGCTACATAGCCAGTTCAAGGCCAGGGTGTACTGTCCCTGTTTCAAAAAGCCAAGAAAAAAAAAAGCTATTTCGATAAAAATCATACAAACAGATGGCAGTAGCAGGTCAGAAATCACTCTTTGCGAGGTCAGTACTCTCAGGAAGACAGCTCACAGGAGAGGTAATTTGGGTGAACTTCCCTTAGTTTGTATTTACACACTGGCTCAGCTGTGAGACTTGCCTGGGGCACGTTCACAGGACCTTCTCAGCAGTTCACCACTGAGTCGGTGTCCTATGGCCAAGAGTCCAGTAAGAAATGCTGAAAGAGTCCAGTCTTCACCAGAAGCTTTAATTCACAATGCTAACTCCAGGACATAGCTTATAAACTTTTCCTTTAAAAGTATCCCACTGTAAGGGCTGGGGATTTAGCTCAGCGGCATAAGTGCCTGCCTGGCAAGCATGAGGTCATGAGTTTGATCCCCAGTACCAAAAAAAAAAAAAAAAAAGTATCCCACTGTTATCCGTACATTGGCTGCAATTTTTTGGTCTTTAAGAAAGTAGTGATATGTGAATCCTTTATTCCTTTTATAAAAAAATTGTGGAATGAGAGACTAAACCCATCACAGTCAGCAGCGCAACCGAAGTCGGAAGGCAGATCTCTGCCCGGCTCTGGGAGATACAGAAGCAGAAATGAACTGTGCTCTCTCCACGGGCCAAGATGGGTGTCTGGATGGGGACAGAGGAGGTCAAGTCCACACAGCAGGGGCTGGGCATGGATGCAGGTCTGGGACACAACATTCGGGCGATAGGTCAGTGCTCACCATGGAAAAACAAGCTCTGACTCTAGTTCTCCTTAAACCCTGAGGACCCGAAAGGAAGCACCAACTCTGGCATCGCACTTTCACAAAACATGTCAGTGTCCCAAGCTTGCTATTTAAAAAAAAAAAAGTATAGAAATACTTTTACTTTCCCAAAGCATAACTTGGAGGTCAATTCAGGCACCCGGATCCTCTACCTGAGCTCCTCAGGTCAAAGGGTTCTAAGTTCACCTTTTATTTTTTTTCCTTTTTACAAAGATGCTTACACTACATATTATGTAATACCTCCTTAGAGTCTGAGATGTAATCAAACCCAAAAACCAAATAAATATTTCACCAGGCCAAGTTACGAATACTTACACTGAGTGGATTAGAGATTATAAATAGCCTCACATCAGTTCAACTCTGTTCCAAGAGATTTTCCAGACATTTTAGGACTTAGGAATTGTGGAATAAAGGACTGTTGGTCAACACACAGGCTACCATATCTGTAGTGGGGCCAAGGAGGGGACTACCTGACCCCTAGCACCCCACAGTCTTCCTGCACATGAGTGATCACTGCCAAGACCACAGCTCACAGCCAATATGCAGGTAGGTACTTGTGGGTTTGTTTCCCTCTCTCCACCCCAACAGTGTTATAAACGGTAGCAAAGGTCACAAGCTGCAACTATGTGGGTCTATATATAACATTTCCCACAGTGGTGACAAAATACTACAGTATGAGTCACAACACAGCCTGAGAGCTGGGTGTCATAAACAGGGACTACAAAGCACATACGAAGACGATTTCTTCTTTCTGAGCTCAGGATCACTCAAAGTAAAACTAAAAATGGCTAAATCTGGCTGGCACTCAGCACCGCCACCAGCAACTCACTGCCCAGGGTACTTACCTGACCCACAGCAGAATGAGGCATGGTGGGGGGGTGGTTGGGACGCCCTGGAATCAGCCTGTTCTATAACACCCCACCCAAGCATCTCCCAACATGCCTTCCTATCTTTCCCAGAGGCCCCGCCAAGCCTCCCACACAGGTGACTGGGGAGGGGCCTCAGCCAGGGCACCTCTCAGGGGGGTTTGCCTTGACAGGCATGCTTTTTCACAGCCACACATCATCAACAAAACCTTCAGAAGGAGAAAAGTACAAGTCCTTCTGAGGAAAGAGACACACAGAATTGGTCACCAGTCACAACCAAGATGCTGCCCTTGGCTATTTTTCCAGATTTTATTACTATGTTATTAATCATTTCTTTCCCTTCTCCCCCCCCCACCTTTTTTTTTTTTTTTGGTACCAAGAATCAAATTAAGGACCTTGTGCTTGCTAGGCAGGCGCTTACACTGCTGAGCTAAATCCCCAGCCCTGTATCTCCCCTTTGAAAACTCCAAATCTTCATATATGGACATTTTCTCAAGATAGCTCCTTTATTTCTAAAGTGAACAATAATCATTCTTTTCTAAAGTTGATAAAGTAGAAACTACTTACACTTTAAAAAGATAAAAAGGTTTTCTTTTATTTCCATGGGTTCATTTATTCAGTATTCACTGAGCTAATTCTGCGTAACCAAGGCCATCAACACTCATTAACATATTCCCAGACCACTGAAACATGTAGTGGCTCTGCTCAAAAGTAGCTTAAACCAACAACACGCCTTCCTATCTTTCCCAGAGGGCAACCTTGCCCCAACTCCTCCCTTATTTCTAGGGAAACTGCACACTAATAATGGATAAATGAATAGATTTCAAAGTAAATACAGTCAAGATATTACTTTACATATTAATTCTAAACCCAATTAAATTATACACAGATGCCAGGTGTGATGGTGCACACCTGAAACCTCAGCACTGGGGAGGCTGAGGCAGTCCGACAGCCATGAGTTCAAGGCCAGCCTAAGCTACACAAGTGAGGTCAAGGCCAGCCTGCACTACAAGTGAGAGCTCGTCTCCAAACAAGTTATATACAGGCATGTAATCTTTCTCTTTTCCTGCAAGAGTTTTTTTTTCTTTTTTGGTTGAGACAGGGTCTCCCTTTGTTGTTCAGGCTGGCTCTACATAGCCCTGGCTGGCCTCCAACTTGAGAAGTCCTCCTGCTTCAGTCTCCCAAGTGCTGGGTTGACAGGCGTGCGCCATCAAGTCCAGCCTACAAGTTTTCAACAGTCAACAGCACAGTTTTTTGATAAAGGTTTTGCATTTGAAAAATGAGAAATCCAAAACAACTGTCATCGATGCTGGTTATAACACATTATTTTCAAAACACATGATACAAACAAACATATGCTTGGCCCAGAAGCCCTGCTTCTAGGGGATGCGCTCTGCGTGTAAACAGCATGCACAGTGCAGCCGACTCTGCACAGAAGGCCCACTCGGCACTCCCCGGAACGCCTGTCGGAGTCCAGCGGCTGCAGGAAGGCGCTGTGTCCGCAGAACAGGGCGCAGGCGCGAAGGCGAGGAGCAAGGCGGCTCTCACCACCCGCACACCACGTGATCGCATAGTCTAACCTGGAAACCAGCGCCGGCCCGGGGCAGCCTGGCGGTGCGGCTGGCTTTCCTCACGAACAAGGCCCTGGGTTCCATGCAGGAAGCATGAGCACGCAAACCACAGCCTCCATGTACGGAACGCGACCGTATCTCGGGAAAGTGAGGGGTTCTGGCCTTCACTGTACAGGGGTGAGACAGCGCTAGAAAGCTCCCGAGTGAGCGGACGAGGCCAGCTGTCCCTGGAGCACCCTCTCCCCGCAGCCTCTCCGGCGCCCACACCACGCACGCCCCTGCGCCGTCCACGGCTGTGTATCGTCCACGGCTGTGTGTCGGTACCTGCCTGGCGCAAACCGCGCTGTGACAGAAACACACACCCACTCCCCGAATCCACCCAAGACCGCATTTCCCGTAAGACGGACACCCTGAGTGCTGGCTCCCTTAGGAAGCTTCCCAAGAGCAGAAGCCGAGACAGCGGGCGGTTTCTTCTGGGCAGGGCAGCCTGTGGCACATCTTCCCATCCTCGCGTCTCCCCACGGTCAGAACCGCCCCAAGAAGCGGGGCAGCTCACCCACTACGCCCACCTGCAGGCTTCGCTTTGTCCTGGCTGCTCCAGCACCATCCCTGATGAACACCCGCCACACTCCGCACGGTCCGTCCTCCACTGCGGATCGGATCGGAGCCGGGCTCTGTGGGGTGGGAGGAGACGCAGGTGGCTGAGAAGCCGGACAGCTGAGGAAGGCCAAGTGCTTTCACAGAACTCCGCGAGCTGACCTGCAGTCGGCCTCTCCGGGTCTGCGTTATCTGATCTATGTCACACAGAAGTCAGAAGACTTCGCAGAGGCTTTGAGCAGCAGCCTCTGCACTCTAAGCTTTCCAGCTGAGCTGCAGCACCCTAAGGCCAGGGCAGACAGGCAGGACACACCCTATCTCCCCGCGAGGTGTAAAAACACGCTCTACTGGGCCAGAGGGTTAGCTCAGGGGCCTAATGCCTGCTTGGCAAACTTGAAGTCATGAGTTCTACCCCTGGTACCAAACAAAACAAAACAAAACAAAACAAAAAACTCTACTGGAGAAATTAAAAAGTGTGGCATAATATTAAGAACAAAGGCAAACCCAGAATTGTATCCACAATGACTTCAATTATGTTCTAAAAATTTGTATCTAAAAATCTATACTAAGGTCTTCTTAAAACTTCAGAAAATTAGCAGTTTACATCATGGAAGACAAATTTTCCTAATATATAAAGAACTAAAAATCAACTTTAAAAAATTAGTAAAACAGTAACAAAGTGGGCTGAGAATACAGATCGTTCACAGAAAAAAATACACTATCCTTAAACATATGAAAAGATGTTAAATCATATTCTTAAAAAGCAAAGAAAATTGTAATCACACACTTGGCAAAAATTCCAAAGCCGGACACCCCATTCTAGGTAAATCCAGACAGAAATGCAAAATAGTATAACGGCATAGGTGGGCAGCTTGTCACCACTACCAGAGTATACAGAGTTACTCTTAGACCCACAATCCCGCTTCCAGAACCCGAGAACACAGACATGACTGCAACATATTCACCAGGACGATGCCCCAACAACCGAAGGGGCTCTGGTGGGCAGATCACTGTTGTTGGAAAGACCAAGACAGCATTAGACCTGTAAGATCTCGGGGTTACACTGTGAGGTCAAACCAGCACAAAGACAGAAGTGTCTAGATAGCAATGCTATCTTCTTGTGTTCAGGATGCATATTCGTATTTTCTTATTTCTGCACAAAAATATTCACAAAATGTGTAAGAAATTCATATAACTGATTACCTAAAGGCAATGGGAAAGGGAAAGGGATGAGAGTAACAAAGTATACTTTGGTACAGATTATCTCTGAAGACCAATGTTACGAAAAAAAGTCCTGCTGTTCTGCCCTATGAGCAGTGATTTTACTTTAAAAAGGTGCTGGGGTTGAGACCACCTGACCTTCCCAGTGGGTAATACAACTAGTCAGCCTGCTCCTTGCTGGGGGAGGGGACTTGACGCTGGACACTGGCTGGGCCGGGGTCCTGCGTTCTTGGCGCCCCTCTGCCCACAGCACACTTAAGCCAGCCTGCTTCTCACTCGATTCCTCGGTGTCACTTGTCGGCAGGGCCCACACGGGGAGGCTCTTCAGAGGAGGCGAGTCTGCAGCCTCCCTCAGATTCACCTCTGGGCAGCCCCTCACCGCACGACACACTAGTCACTTTCCCAATGTCGGTATTTTACTTTCTGTATCTCACTTTTCAAATTCTATTGATAAGGGCTGGAGATTTAGCTCAGCAGCATAAGTACCTGCCTGGCAAGTTCGAGGTCCTGAGTTTGATCCCCAGAACCAAAAAAAGGTGGGGGAGATTCTATTGGTGAGGGAAAAAATGAGTCTCCTTTAAATTTCAAGAAAAATGACCTCCCAAGAAGACTGTCAGAAATTTGAGCAAATACAAGGTAATTCTTGCACTGTAACAGTCAAAAAACATAAACCACCTAAATAGTCATTAGCAGAATACAATCTAAAATTTGAAATCACCTTTTTAAGATACTACGAGGTCATTAAAAATCATTTTGAGAAATATTTTAGATGAGTACATTTATTAGCTTATTTCTGTATATACAGATCAAACCATCCCATAAGCACAGTTGTCAGTGACTAACAATGAACAGGTGTCTGTATGCACATATATGCACATGCACACACAACAGTAATCTCCAGTGACAAGGGGAAACAGACGAACAGACGAAGCAATGTACATGAATGATTTAAAATGGGCGAAAGATCCAAAGACTTCACCAAAAAAACACATAAATGGCAAATAAACATACTGAAAGATGTTCCACACAACATGTGCTTTGAAAAACACAAACTGACATCAGGTCCCAGCCATGCTCTGAACACTGCCAGCCCCAAACGATGTCCTTCACAGAGTGACAGTGCTGTCCGTCCCTGCTGTGGCATGGCCTCTCTCGAGCCAAGTCCAGCCCTTCCTTACGACACTTAACCTATTCTCACCTTACCACCCACAACATTTAACCAAGTAAGGTGAAAACATGCATCCAGGCTGGGCCTAGTGACACATGTCTGTCATCTCAGCATTCTAAGAGGCTGATCCAGGAGGATCTCAGTTTTGAGCCTCTCCCAGACAATGACTTAAAGAGATCCTGTCTTTAAAAAAAAAGTAGGGAATCTGTTTCAGAGTATAGGGCCAGAGTTCAACCCAAGTACCATTAAAAAAAAAAAAGAAAGAAAGAAAGAAAAAGAAAATGTATGCTGAAAATTTCCCAAAATTGGAAGCAACCAACAGGTGAAACTTCAACAGGTGAGAGAGAAGACAATCAATGGAGTACTACTCAGGGCCTAAAAGACGGGAGCTACCAAGACACACACAGATGCAGAACCGTAAATGTGCACTGCTAAGTCAAAGAGCCAACCTAAAAGGCCACATATTAGGACTCTAGCCAAGCCACATCCTGGAAGAGGGGACAGCAGAAAGACAAGTGGCTTCTGGGGTTTGGTAGAGGGGCGGCGTGGCCACGGGCAGTGAGACTGCCTACATGAATGTGGACGTGTAGCATCACACCCTCCGTGGAAAGCCACGCAACGGACAAGGCAAGAGTGAGCCACGGGGCAAGATACCAACCACTGCAGCCTCCACCAGGGGAGGCCTGTCCACTGCAGTGAAGCACCAAAATGCACCCGGGGCGGGTTCTCAGGGGGGACTCCGAGTGCAGGTTGGCTGGGAGTATTATGGGAACTTTACTGTTTGCCTAATTTTGCTGTGAACCTAAAACTGCTTTTAAAAGTCTTATTTAAAAGGGAAAGTTTTTAAAAATGTCAAGGGAACTTGGGAAACACAGGAATTTTCAGGAGACCATTTTGGCCTGCTGCGTCTGCTAGGACGCTGGGAAGAGCTCCAGAATCCATGATCTGACTCTGTAGCCCCAGTCTGCCCTGTTCGGCAGTGACAGATTCCTCGCCCCGTCCTTCCCACCCACTGGAGAGGGGGCCAGCCTTCTCACACTACCCCTAGAACTCACCTTCCAGGTACCCTGTTTCTCCCAGCAGGGGAAATGATTCTTACCAACGGTCCAGACGAAGCCATCGGTTACTGCCCAGGGAGAACTACGCTTACAGACAGAGAACCGAGGGTGGACTGCTCCATCAAGCACAGGCCCTGGGAGCAATGTGAGGGGCCAGTGCCCGCCCCTTGTGGCACAAGGCGCCACTGCCGGTCCTGTCTGTCCCAGCCTCAGCCCAGCCGCATACCCAAAAAGATGGTTTACTCTCCACATCCAAGTCATTTTGCCCCAGGCAACACGTTCCTGTTTGGATGCACAGCAGACATGTTCCTTCCCGAAGATCTCTAACTGCTGCTCACTCAACTGAAATCGCATTTCCCAAAGATCTACATAGCTCGTCCTCGCCATGGAAAAAGGCTACCACTGACATAGTTTTCTGCCTGACCGAGCAGCCAGGCCAAGACTCCCCATTTCTCTATCATCTGTGGATCATGGGTCATGACAGATAATCAGAAAAAGAGCTGAGGCACTCAGACACCAGCTAGCTTAGAGCTCCTAGGTTTGTTTCACCATCATTACACCAGAAGATCTGCATGTGCATATGCATTTATTAATCAACAAAGCTCCACAGGCTCTATTCCCAAGAATTTGGTATGATGGCTCTAAGTGAGGCTCAAGAACCTGCATTTGTAAGAAAAGACTTCACAGCCAGGGTAAAGGACACCTCTAACCCTAGCACTCAGGAGAGGCTGAGGCAGAGGATCACCGTGAGTTCAAGTCCAACCTGAACTATACAGCAAGACCCTATCTCAAAAAAACTTAAAAAAAAAAAAAAACCCTTCACATATTTGGGAACTACTGTTCCAGTCTACCATCTTTATATTTTTTTAAAGGAAAAAGGAGAAATACAGAGATGTGGCAACATGTCCAAAGACATGGTGAATTTAAGCTAGAGAAGGTCCTTAGATCATGAAATCAAAGCAGAAAGGATCCCTACATCAAAGATCCTTTCAAAGACTCACACATTAGAAGTGAATTTGGGAAGGGAAGGAGGGGAGTAAGAGGCAAAGTTCTTTTCTTTTTTCCCTTTGGGTACAGTTAGGCATAAAAGTGAAAGGATACACAATAGCTAGAAAAAAGGATTTTCATTCACATCTTTTGCATAAAGCACTCAAAAAAAAAAACTTTTCTAAACTGATAGGAGTTAAACTCTTCAAGATATGGTATAAGAGTTGATAGATTCATACCTGATACGCAAACATCCCATCGTGGATCCCAGGAACCTGGGTGCTGACAGCCACGGCTGGGTTCCCTTTGGTGAGCCTGGGCTGGGGGCCCCATACCCTTCTGCGGGTCACCGGTTACTGCTCTCACTAGGGCCCACCAGAGCGTGTCATTTCCCTGTCCAGTAGCTACTCAACTACGCCAGAGCCTGGCTCACAGTGAGTCAAGACTGATCCAGCCAGATTCCAGGGCAGCCAGAAACAGAGTGCGAACTCCAGGGAGCCTCTGAAGCCGCCCAGTGATGCCTCGGACTCCAGGAATGAAGCAATCTCATCTTGTCTGCAACACAATCACGGTGGACACAATTACTTATGGTGACGAGTAACGAGTGCTTCATCCTGCTGTGTCATGAATGCCTACCACAATAAACCCAGACAGAAGTTCATGTCAGCTGTCAGTTTCTATGAGAACCCCATGATTAGACTGCTGATTCATTCCTAGTAATCCACATGTCCTTGGAGGGAAAAGTTGAGTGTTCTTGAGACCCGAATCAGAAGAGAACCTGCAGCAATGATAAATTACTACTGTGTTCTTTCATCTATTCACCCAGCCTCAGATTGCATCTCATATCCCAACCACCAAAGGTGAGGATTTGCTCCCCTGACTAGGCAAAGAAAAATCCTCATCACAAGTAAATCAGTAAAAAGGGAAGGAATGCAGCAATGGCAGAACTTGCAACAGCAGCATCTGACACATCTGACAGCCACACCCAGCAATTTACAACCTCCCTCTGAGCCTGTCATGAGCACAAGACTGTCAGCTGACTGGCTTCGGGTTTTCCTCTCCCCACTCCACTCAGCCTGGATTCGGGAGTATCAGGGCAGCATGTTTTCACACAGCTTCTGTGCAGAGCACAAGGAAACTCCTCCCCACGTCTGCAGCTGGCATGATGCCTTCAGTAGCCTTTCAGTGAAGCTGCAGGACGGGCCGGGCTGCTGTCCTGTGCTCCCTAAATCTGTGCCTTGTTCCGCCTTTCCTGGTCAGTAATCCTGGCTACTATAAATAAAGACTGGTAGTAAATCACGGTCACTTGATCTGAGAAGCACTTCACCAAGGGACACCCTGGCTTCTGCCAGAGACATCTAAAGAGTTCCTCTTCAGGCAGAACTTGGTTATCTAAGTAGTCCATCTAAAACGTCAGTCAGTCAGCAGTGCATTCAGTAAGTCCCTGAGCCACCTGTGCTCTTTCCGCCACGGTGCCCGCACCCCACCCATCCTGGGCTTCTAAAGCAGTACTGAGAATTTCTTCTGAACGTGGATATCAAGATATGAAACTGTAACACATGATTGGCTCTGAAGTGCTTTGTTTCAGTTCCTCTCCAGTCTATGAAGGAAGACTTCAGAGACAAGGTTATGGCAAGCTCTCCCCTGCTGTGACAGACAGTGATTCATACACATGCTTGGCAAATACTCTTGAAGTTCTTGTGTCAAAAACCCTATGGCCCCATCTGGTTTTCTGGGAAAGTCTGAAAAAATCAAAAGTTGTCAACAGCTTTACAACAGTCCAGATTTTAATAAAGAAGATTGGGAGCGATTACTTGAAAACTATGTAACATATTCTGCACTATTATTTCAAAGTTACCGACTTGAGGTGAGTTTTAGCAAGGAGTTTTTGTGTTTGTCTTTTTGAGACAAGGTCTCTCTATGCAGTTCAGCCTGGCATTATGCTCACTTTGTAGCCCAGACGGGTCTTGAACTCCCAACTATCCTCCTGCCTCAGCCTCTTGAGTGCTGGAATTACAGGCATGTGCAACGATGCCCGGCTAGCAAGCAATTTTTAATTGAAAAACCACTTAAGATGCCTCCTCAAAAGCACATGTCCTTACTGACTCTGGAGCTCTGTGAGTATCTGTTGTCACAGAGGTGAAGAGGAGTGGAAGTGAAGATACTAAGCACAACTTTCACCAAGAGCCAGTGAGATTATAAAATATCCCTCCGACACAGAACTGCATCTGTCTGACACAATGGCACTGTTCAGTGTTTGTGGGCTCTTTTTCTTCATCTGCTGGATGACAAGAAGACAGTGAGGAGGGGAAAAAAATCTGCTCAACTAATATGACCACCTGAAGCTATTAATTTATTATACCCGAGAGCAAAGCAATCTGGAAGTCTCCCTGACTGCCACGTGACTTGGACAAACAGATAACTCATGAGTACTTTGGAGCCCAAACCTCATGGTGCAAGCTCCTGTCAATAATTCACCTCTACCCTTAGGTTGGCCCATATCCTAAAAAATTCTGGAAACCAAGCACAATACTGAAAATTTCTTTTTAAAGACTTTTTTCAATACTGTAGAGAGGAAGAGAAAATGGATGAGTTCTATGAAGGCAGTTGACCACAGATGAATCCCAATTAATTCCAAAGTAATTGGAAATGTATGTTAGGCACAGTGGTACATGCCTGCTATCTCAGCACGCAGGAGGCTGAGGCAGAAAGATTACACGTTCAGGCCCAGAAGAGGCAAATTAATAACCCAGCAAGACCCTATCTCAAAATAAAAATCTTACTGGGGATGTAGATCAGTGTGTAATCTCTGACACCAACAAACAAAAATGCACAAAAACTCTTCTGTACAAATTCTTAAAAATAGTAGAGAAAATTTAAAAGCAATTTCATAAAGAAATAGGGTAATGGATATAAAAATGTTCTGTTAGAAGTATTGCTTCAGGGGCTGGGGATTTAGCTCAGCAGCATAAGTGCCTGCCTTGCAAGCATGTGGTCATGAGTTTGATCCCCGGTGCTGATTGAAAAAAAAAAAAAAAGTACTGCTTCAAGAAAAATGATTAAAATCCTACCAAAAGAACAGCAAGCTTAAAAAAATAAAAAAAAAATATATATATATATAGCAGGCTCTCTTTAAGAAATGGTGTTGAAAAAACTGATTCTATACATGCCGAAGATTAAAACTGGACCCATATCTTTCACTACATACTAAGCTAAAATTGGAATGGATCAAAAATCTTAATATTGGCCAGGGATTTAGCTCAGTGGCTTAAGCGCCTGCCTGGCAAGTGCAAGGTTGTGAGTTCCATCCCTGGTACCAAAAAGAAAAAAAAAGAAAAGAAAAAAAAAAGTCTCCATTTCTAAGTTTGTGTATTGATAAACTATAATATGAGCTATTCTGTGTCATTAAATCAATTTTTAAAAAGATCTTAATATTAAAACAGAAACATTAAATCTGCTGGAAGATAGAGGAGGTAAAACTCTTGAAGACATTGGTGTAGGCAAAGACTTCATAAACAAAACCTCAACTGCACAGTAACTATCACAAAGAATCAACAACTGGGATCTCACCTTACTGAAAAGCTTTTGCACAGCAAGAGAAACCACCAATAGAGTGAAGAGACAACCCACAATGTGGAAGAAAATGTTTGCCAGCTGTACCTCAGAAAAGGATTACTATCAAGAACATATAAAGAACTCAAAAATTTAAAGATCCAACCCAAAAATGGGCATCTGAGATGAATACACACTTCCCAGATGAATACGAAAAACAAATAAATATGTGAAAAAAGGTTCAACATCACTAGTCATTCAAGACATGCAAATTAAAACAGCACTAAGATTCTATCTCACCCCAAAAAGAATGGCTACTGTCAAGAAATCAAGAAATAACAAATGCCGGAGGGGCTGTGGGGAAAAAGGAACCTTTCTCCACTGTTGGTGGGCAATGCAGACTGATACAATCACTGTGGAAATCATTGTGGAGATTCCCCAAAAAACTAAGACCTGAGGTCTCATTTGAAGCAGCTATTTCCCTTCTGGATATCTTCCCAGTGATATCTGTGCACCCATGTTCATAGCAGCACAATTTGTAAGCTAGAACTTGGAAACAACCTAAATGCCCATTGACTGAGGAATGGATAAAAAAAAGTGGTATATTTAGACAATGGAGTACTACTCAGCCATAAAGAATAAATTGGAGATTTTATAGGTAAATGGATGCAACTTGAGACCATACTCATTAGTGAGACAAATCAGACTCACATGTATACATCATGTTATCTCATTAGTGTGAGAAGCTAAAAGAAACACTATGTATATATATGTATGTATATGTATATGTACAGGTTTATAAAGAACAGTTGATAGTTACACTACTGAGTTCTCCGAGACCACTGAAGAAAAAGACTTGTGCTGCTATTGTTCGGACAATTGAATGTAGATGTCTTGTGCCATAGGTGAAAGATTTGGGGATGACAAGGCATAATATCATTGCCCCCCATTGATGTGTTTTGAAATTTTGTTTTTTTTTTCTTTAAATAAAATGGAGTTTATAAAAAAAAAGAGAGAATAGCAGGCTCACTGAAAGGGAGATGTACCACTTCATATTAAAAATTTTATAAATTAAAGAATTGGCGTGTCTGTGCATAATTTTTTACATGAATACTCTCCGTAAATAACTATTCAGGAATCTGAAATTCTGTAGAATATTCAGACAAGGGAATACAAATGTCCTAATACTGCATTGAGAATCTCCGGGAAAGAAATAACTTCTATTTCTTTTTTATCGGTACTGGGGATCTGACTCACAACCGCGCACTTGCAAGGCAGGCGCTTATGCCGCTAAGCTGAATCCCCAGCCCCTGAAATAACTTTTAAAATAACCTCAACCTCAGCAGCCTAGGAGCTGAGGGTGAGCATATGATTCCTGCTTGGCCGCTCGGCCAGTGTCAGGATCCAGACAAACGAGGGTCACTCCATCACCCGCACCTAAACTCAGCTGCCCTGTCTCAATAAAACAGAAAAGGAAGACACCACAGAAGTGAAATCTTTATCTGAACACCCCAGTGTATTGCACTCATTACCTCTTCTGGTGCAAAGGACAGCACGTGACCCAGCTTTCGAGGCAACAGCCCACTTCTCCCCATCACCTAACTGCTACCATAGACTATTCACCATGTGATTACATTTCTACCAGAACAGAGTATCTCTGGACAGAAACTACCTGTTAACCGAACCAATCAGTACACCTATAGGATAAAACATTTGTAAGACATGTTACCTCTGAGAAACTTGCTGTAAGGAAAAAAACCAAGCGAATTTAGAAACCTTTTCACTAATCATGAAAATCAGAGCTTAACCTTCGGTTCTCCTTTCTATAGACTAAGATTTTGGAATGAAATGTAATTTTCAAAGACTTTTTTCTTTTTGTTATGCAATAAGGTTCTTTACAAATAATGTCTCAAGTTATACTATTAATGACATTAAAAACGCCATTGTTTCCTGAGATGCTCACTATTTATTCATATTACTTGTTCACAACCATCCTTCTCAGGAAAAGCATTTTCCAGAGCAAGGGAACCCTGCCCCACCCACCACCCAGCCTGCAGAGGGAGAGCTCCAGCTCTCGCCCCAAGCTCCTACCAGCTGACAAAGAATTTCAGGACTGCAACTTTTCCCCTGATAAATCCAAACAGTATTGTTAAAGCTTCCACAAAGGACAAGGGTGTAACCATTTCTTGAAAATTGCCTCTAGCAGAGCTAATGGAAAGAAGTAAATGAGAAAAGAATCTCTATAGTCACCAGCAAACAGCCAGGCCAACTCCCTTCCTGTGAGGGAAGGTACCTGCCCTGCCTACCACCAGACAGACCCCCCTAAAGCATCTGAGATATTCTTGAAAATCAACCTCTCAAAAAAAGAAAGAAAAAGAAAATCAACCTCTCGATCAACACAATGCCATCCCCTTAGTACCAATAAATGACAACATTTTTCTGAGACTTTAAAATAGAACTAAAATTTCAAACCTGTTGTCCAGTTCCGTGGGACCAGTGCTCCTGCCAACCCAGGCACTTTTTTGAATCTTTGTATACAAGAGTGTCTTGTAAATCCTCCCAGCAGCAGAGACGGTGTCCCTCACACATGTAGCTGAATCCTGCCAGCCCCCTGGCTGGTTTGTGGTTTTCGCTGTGCCACCACACATGTCCTGAGCATGTAATGTTCTTCTGGTTTATCTTAACCATCAACTTGGACTGGACACAAATCCTGAAGTTCCTTTGTTATCTGACGGATATTCTGCAGTGACCAGCAGCTTCAAGAGATCATTTCATCTCCTGTGCAGTATATGAAACAAGCTACTTGGCAAAAGCCTAGTAATTTCCTCTTTTAGAAGCTTTAAAAAAAAAAAAGGAACATTCATTTGTACCTAAGTGAAGCCCTCCTGGAGGAGTAAGGGAGTCAGATGTACCCATCGTATTACAAACCATGCTACCGGCAAGTCCACGACAAACACAGACAAGCACAAACCCTGCTTCCCACTACTCTTCCTGAGCCTGGACTCCAGTTTGCAAAAGACGAGACACTCAACAGGCAGAGCAGCTTGGACTGACTTGCCACACCTGTGTCCCCAGCTGGCACCCGGAGCAGTCATTAGCTGGTCACAAGACCCACTCCTGTGGCCTGGGCAAACCTGCTGCTCTGACACTGGTCACGCCGCCCTCCTACTGGTCCTCATGTGAGCCAGGGTCAGCTGACAGGTCTTCCCCTGCACCTTCGCAGAGCCCCACCCACAGGAGGGAGGGAAGCACCACACCCACCGAAATGCCCGGCTGGGTACAGGAGGTGGCTGGGTACAGGAGGTGACGGGAGGGCAGAGGCAGGCAGGGAAGGTACACCTAGCTTTCCTATGGGAAAAACCAGTCAGACAGAACACTAAAGACACTGAGAAGCTGTACATGAACCCTCAAAACACTTGCTGAATTCCTGGGCATTTTCAAGTTAAGAAAGCATTAAACTACCAGAACCTTGAGACAAAAGCAGTTTAATTTTGACTTCTGACATTAACATACTTCATCAGGAAAATAATACTGTAGAAGAAAACATTTTTCTTTCAATTCCCTGGAATTCAAGTTAAATTTAAATTTAGATACCAAAAAACCACTACCAGGGATCACCCAGTTTCTTGTCTTTTTGAGACAGGGTCTCGCTATACAGTTTAGGCTGGCCTTGAGCTTGCTCTGTAGCCCAGGCCGGTCTTGAACTCACAGTAATTCTCTTGCCTCAGCCTCTCAAGTGCAATTTCTTTTCCTCATCCTGGAATCTGGCTGAACAAAGTATTCCTAGACCCCTAATGTGGTGAAGCCTGTCTGGCTCTTTGGTTTCAGGAAGTTTTCAGTGTGTCATCATCTGTGGAAGCCATGTATTTCACTCACTGGTGCTGTCGGGGCAGCATCGGCCCCTTGGCCACCTTAAGTTTATTACATGCCACACCGACCCCAACAGCAGCCTCCTACAAGCATAACCGAACTCAAAAACCAAGCTTAAGTGCACTCTTCCCTGAGACAGACCACAGTGCCCCTGTGACAGCAGCTTAGCCCCTCCAAGACACGTAGTAATCTGCTAGGATCAAGCTAAAGCTAGACCAGGACAGGAGCCCAGCGTCCAGGAAAGGCACACACTGGTGCTCGGCCTCCGAGGCACGGCGCGGTTTGGTCCCGGGCTCCTCTCTTTCCCCTCAGAGGCCTCTCAGGTAACTTTCTCTTTTCTACAGAGCATCACGTTACTTGCACAAGCACTAGAACACCACGTCCAGTGTAAGGCACGGGGCTCACCCAGTGAGGACTGAGGGCTGAGCCTCGGTCAGGACCACCAGGGCTGCCAGTCGAGTGCCCTGCAAGCCCACGCCACCGTCTGTACTTCTGTTTGGTCTAAATGCATGGGAATACAACATACCGGAACTTGTGTGATACAACGAAAGCAGTCTTAAGGGGGAAATTTACAGCAGTAAATGCCCTTATCAGGAACACAGAGCAAGAAGAGCAGGCTAAACTAAATGCACAGGAAGGTGAGGGACAGGTTCCACGTCAATGGGATACGAGAGTTCATAAAGCCCCATCAACCCTGAGTTCCATAAAGTGTCATGTAAGTGTGAGAACACCACCCATTTTATATATAAAATACAAATTTTAGTTTGGAAACTTCAGTCTTTCATAGGTATTTACCTAGGATCTGATGAAAGATCATGAAACTCTTAAACATCTAATTCCATATATATGGTCAGTCAGGAGTTAACCACAAAGCTGATCTATGTTTTTTTACATTTTCCAGAGGCTTCAAATAATGTCATAAATGTGTTTAATGTATCCCCTCTCCAGGTGGCATTAACCTTTAAACAAGAATAAGAGACAAAAACGACCATGTGCCTGTGAAGGACACTTGGGTGGGTAAGGCTCTGACCGCACTCAAAATTCTCTCACCAGGCACCAAACCAGCCCACAGCAGCCACTCTGGGCCTCTGCCCAGGCCATGCCCCCAGCGTCTCTAACTTGGTGGGCATGTTTGCCTCTCAGACTTCAGTGTGTGAATACAGATTGCAGGGCCCGCCCCAGGGGGTTCTGGGCCTAGTCTGGAGTGGAGCTGGAGAACTTACCTTCTAGCAGGTTCCAGGACGTGCACCAGCAGAGATCTGCACCCTGCAAGATCCTAGAACACCTTACTCACCACTTAGTCCCTTGTTTCTTAAATACTTTTATAATGTTTTAACCATAATTTTAACAAACAGCATATCACTATTTTATGACAGTGTATGTATCTTATGATCCCAACTAGACTATAAATTCTTTGAGTATAAAAATTGGGTTGCTGGCTTTCATATTTCTACATGATGCAGACTTTATATGTGATAGTTGCCCAACAAATACCTTCTGATTGGTTTAATAACACTGCACATTTGCCTTAAAATCTTGATAGGACGCTCTCTGCAGCAAGCAGCGTGCTGCCAGCACAGCTGGTGTGCATGCTCTGAGCAAGCAGGAAGGAACTTGCACACTCACCCGCCACCCAGCAGGAGTTCCCTCAGAAGCCTCACCGTTTCTCTTGGTCACTCCAGGCTCTGTGACTCAAAGAGGATCTTAACGAAAAGGTCACTTGAAAAGCCTAAATGCCATTTCCTGTTATCCTGTTCAGTAACTTAATTCCACAGCTGAAAATCTGGTATAGAGATGCACATCAAAACCACAACTACTGTACTTAAAATGAATGTCTCTATACAACACAGAATTCCCCTGCATTTAAATAAGCTCTAAACTTTCTTCAGTAAATGGAAAATAAATAACAACTGTGTCCTCACAACCATTTTTCCTAAGACACTGGAACAACTCTCAGGGTAGAGCCAGGAAAAGGCACATTCAGATTTTCAGGGCCAGAACACCTGTTCTTCTCTTTGCTAGTGGACTCCCACACCTACATATGCACTCATACTGTCATTCATCACCGTATTAAATAACATGTACAACTCATCGTTCGCCTTTTCTGCAGCCCTTTACGTGGCTCTTCCCTCACAGTTCACACTAGCCACAGTTAACACATTTAGAAAAGTGTCTGCCATCACTAATCAGACACTTGGTGTTGACTGGAACCTCTGCTGTCACCACTGACACTTACCCTGGAAAGGACACCAGAGAAGTGCAGGAGTGTGGCGAACCCGTATACAAGAAGGGAAACCATGTTCAATGTTTGTCATTTTTTTTGGTGCTGGGGACTAAGCATACTAAGCACACGCTCTACGTGAAACCACACTGCCCCACTCAACCACTTCTATTCTCCTATCCCAGGTATTGAGTGGCCCCACAAAGAAGTGCCAAGTTTGTAAGTCAGCAAATAGCATAAGTATTCAGATCATGAACATCAAGTGCGTGGTACTCAAGATGCCTGCCCAAGCGAGGTGCAGTGGTACACATCTGTAACACCACATTCTGGGGAGGCTGAGGCAGGAGGACTGCATTTCAAGTGCAGCCTAGGCAATTTAGTGACTTAGCAAGACCTGGTCTCAAAATAAAAACTGGACTGAGCGTGCAGCTCAGTGCAAAGGCCTTGAGTTGAATCCCTGATACGGGGTGGGGGGGGGGGTTCCAATCTTCTACCTGTGGTCAGAATCTTTGATCAACAAGAACACTGCTTCCTGTCCTGCTCAGATCTCCAAATCCACCTATGTGCCGCTCCAAGGGCCGCTTAGACTCAACATCTGAAAAAAAGTCCACTCCATGCCTGGTGATTCAGTGCTGGCAGATTTAAAGTCAGGGAAGTTCCAGGATTTATACTCCCTTGACCTAACTCTCTCCAGGTGATAAAACCGCAATCGAGAGATGGGCTTGAAGAGCCAAAACAGTTAGTTGTCTAAAGCAGCTCTCTAAAAGTCTAGCTGAATTACTCTAATGGCTCTGTTTGCAAAGTGTCCTCCTCTGCCAACTCGCCTTACCTAAACAGAAAGAACAAATGCAGGGAAGCAGGGAAGGATGAGGTTTGCAACTCAAGAGCACCCCAGTCAACCCATCTTAAAATGCTAAGCACCAGCCCATCTCTGCAATACCAGCAAAAACAGCACAGATGTAGGGGTGTAGAGCAGTAGTGGAGTGCTCGCCCGCACACACAGCAGCCTACACACACAAACCCCAAAATCTTGCCTTTCTTCTATTTCAACTCACCTGACCAGCTCAACACTCAGGAAATCTGACAATATGCACAAACATAGTCACAAAAGATAGATGCCAGCTTTATTCACTGAGAGCTTATTTTATTGCCAGTATTGTTCTGTGTGCTTCATTTAATAACAGGAAGTAGGCAGCACAGATATTATCTTTCAACAGAGGAGATTAAAGCTAGGGAAGTAGACCCAAATCCAGGTGCCCTTGCTCCTGAGTGAGGCTGCCCTGCTCATCCTCTGCCTGGAGGGCCCAGCTGGACCTCACCATCTGTGGACAAGCATGGAGCAGGTCAAGGGGCAGCCCACACCAATAAATGAGTCAAATTCTTTCTCCAGCATCCTGAACCCTGCTTAGGATGTTTGGATGCTCTCTAATTGAGTCCTGGAGGACAAGGCCCCAGTCATGCGCTCTGTGGGTGACTCAGGTGCTTGTCAAGACGCTGGGCCATGAACCCTGCCCTGCTGTCCTGCAAACAATCCCTGGGCAGGACCCACACATGCCGCTACCCCACTGGATACCTGCTGGGCTCCCACTCTTGACTGCCCAATGCTGCACTGCAGCCATGGCACAGAGGCCTGGGCAGAAGGACTGCCCTGGGTCCACACACAGTCAGCTTGACCAGTGTCACTGCCAGAACTCAAAATGGGGAATTTCTTGGGGTAATTTAGCTTTGAGGTTCGGATAAACTTACATGAGGTCTAAACTTACATAAAACTTACATGTAGGTCGGTGGATAGAGTGAATGCTTAGCATTCTCAAGGCCCTGGGCTCAATCCCCAGTGCACATGCACACGCGCGCACACCCACACACACACCTTACATGGAAACCCAGACAGATGCTCTGCAGGTCCTAACTGTAATCTGGATTGTGTTCCACCCTCTGTTTCCAGACTTTGAAGAGCAGTGGGCCAGCTCCCTATATAAAAATGCACTCAGTCAATAAAAGAATGTCTAAATAGTGTGTCTTCATAAAGTCTGTGGAACACAGAAAATCTGCACATTATAATGTTTCATAAAAGACTAGCAGTCGACTGTACATGCATTTTAATAGCAAACGTGCTGACAGACCAGAGATAAACACTGGAATGTCTCTGAGTAGTCTTACCATGTAAGGGTACAGTTCTACCCACTATTTTTTCTTCCTTTAACACAATTGCAATCTTTCATATTTATATAAACCAGCAAAAATGTATTACTGTAACTATCAGCCTCAATTTCCCTTTATTTGGGAGCTTTGGTTAGTACTAAGCAGCAGTACAATACATAACAAGGAGAGGAATTTTTAAATCACAAGCATTCTGCTTTTTTTAAGTGCTATTCAAAGGTTGTCAAGTCCCAACATGCTGACAACAGAAAGAGAAGGGGGAAAAGAAGACCCAGAAGATTCCCAAGCTAACAAAGGAAGCAGCAGACCTGGGAGGAGAGTGGTGATACAGTTGCAGCCACAGGTAACTATTTCACACCTGAATCCAGCCATGACCCAGGCAGCCTGTGAGGCTTGCTAACTAGAGGCTGTCCAAAGGCTCTGCCGAGTCACTCCGCACCCCAGGAGGGTCTTTCGCAATGAAATGATTCCCACTTCTGCACAGCGAGATAATCCCTCAATTTTGATACAGACTTTCTTTGTAAGGACCAGTATCAAATCTCGATCTACAATTTTTCCGTATGTATGATTACTATTCACCTCCACATTTCAGTGACATTAGCAACAGCCGTCTAATTATTTTAAGACTTGTAAAGTCAGAAAACATTAGCAACAAAATATTAAGTAACTTTTAAAGTTTAACTCTGGAGGCCCAGACAGAACAGAAAGGCAGAGAGCAAGGGTGAGTTTGGTCTTTTGCAGGGGCTGGGATCTTCACTTGCTCACACATCGGCACTCTGAGTCCTCCT
>PVJX010026116.1:0-26216 GCA_004027295.1 Dolichotis patagonum | reverse complement strand
AGAGCATACTGCGTCACTGTGATTTTACAACTTTATTGGTGATATCAGAGTGGGCGTATGTGATATCACAGTGGGCAACCATGATATCTCAAAGGAAAATTGTAATGTCATACTGGGAGTTGCGAGGGCACAATAGCACACATGTCATAATAGTGCATTATGATGTCCCAAAGGCATAGCATGATGCCAAAATGTGATACCATAATGTCATATCCATCATTGTGGTGTCACAATTGGCAATTGTGATATTGTAAAATAAT
The DNA here is from genome assembly GCA_004027295.1 of Dolichotis patagonum. Taxonomy (NCBI): domain Eukaryota; kingdom Metazoa; phylum Chordata; class Mammalia; order Rodentia; family Caviidae; genus Dolichotis; species Dolichotis patagonum. The sequence continues at coordinate 25,956 of PVJX010026116.1, read as the reverse complement.
TTAAATGTCATGATGAGAATTGTGAGATCTTAATTGTGAATTGTGATGTCACATTGGCAGTATACGAGGTCACAATAGGGTGTTATGATGTCACAGAAAGACATGGTGATGTCACAGCAGGAGTAGTAAAAGAAAGGAAAGGAAGGAAAAGGAAAAAAACATCAAACTTACATCTGGTTTTGTTTGTGTAACCTAGTATTAAAAGAAATAGACAAAAAAATTACAATTCTTCCACTATATTGAGACTGTAAAAGAGTTCTGAAATGCCTGAAAAAGCAAATGTTACATTCAAGTGAAGGCATTTTTTAGCAGAAACAATTTCAATCATAAATCTTAGAACTCTGAATCCATTACATTTTTGGGTCTTCGAGCAGTATGAAGTGTAGAAGTGTGCCTTGGAAGATCTTCTAATCATAATTAAGGTAAGCATAGGTTGTGATGGGGCCCTAATGGAGCATTATGTGATCAAAATGGAAATTATGAGCTAGTGATGTCGCTTTATAAAGTTAGAATGGGGGAAGGGTGAGATCCTAATGGGGGTATCCTGATGGCACAGGAGAGAATTGTGAGGTCATGGTGGCATATTTTATATCACAATAGGGAAATTGGAGGTCACAGTGTGGCATGATGACTGCATAAAGGAATGGCATGATAGCACGATGAGCACACTGAGACGATTACGAGGACAATGTGAGAACATAATGGGGAATTGGAAGTAAACTTGAAATGTATGTCCCCATGGGGCACAGTGGTATCACAAAAGAATGCTGTGATGTCACAGTGGAGTGTTGTTGTGCCACAAATGATGCATCAATTGTGATCACTGAAGAAATGTAATGTCACATGGGTTAATTGTGATGCTGTAATGTATGATTATGATATCATGATGGGGAATTCTGAAGTCATATGGAGAACTATGGAGAACTATGATGTCAGAATGGGGTGCTGTGATTCCACAATAGAATGTGTGAAGTCACAATGAGGCATGATGATTCCACAATGGAATATTTTGATGACATATTTGGTACAGTGATGTAATAATGTGCAACTATGTTGTCACAGTGGGGAATTGTGGTATCATAAAGGTTGATTGTGCTGCTCTAATGAAGGCAGTGTGAGGTCATAATTAGGTAATTGTGGTGTCACAATGGGAATGATGCTGTCACAATGGGCCAAGTTAGTGTCACCAAAGTGGAACTTGATGTGACAGTGAATCATTATACAGTGAAAAAAAAGGAATTGTGATGCTATAATGGGGACTTTGATGTCATCATGTGCACTTGTGTCACACTGGGCAGCTATGAGTTCACAAGACAAAACAGTAACATCAATGGAGAATTGTTTGTTCATAATGGGGAATTGACAATTCCTGATGTGGTTATCATGATGTCAAAATAGGGCGGGGTGGTGTTACAATGGGGTATTGTAATGCCATAATGTGTAACTATGCTGTCATATAATGTCACTGTGATGTCACATTTAGGAATATTGATGTCATAATGGTTAACTGTGCTGTTATAATTTGGCAAAATGTGCTCATAATTTAGGAGTAGTTTTGCTAAAATAGGGAACTGGGATGTTCCACCTGGGCATCATGTGGTAACAATATGGCATTATTGGGTGACAATACAACATTGTCATATCATACTGGGTCACTGTGATGTTACAATTGTACTGGTGATATCACAGTGGGCAATTGTGATATCACAGTGGGAAATCATGATATCTCAAAGGAAAATTGTAATGTCATACTGGGACTTGCGATGTCACAATAGAACACATGTCATAATAGTGCATTATGATGTCACAAAGGCATAGCACCATGACAAAATGTGATACCATGATGTCATATCCATCATTGTGGTGTCACAATAAGCAATTGTGATATTGTAAGATAATTTAAATGTCATGATGAGAATTGTGAGATCTTAACTGTGAATTGTGATGTTACATTGGCAGTATACAAGGTCACAATAGGGTGTTATGATGTCACAGTAGGACATGGTGATGTCCCAGCAGTAGTAAAAGAAAGGAAATGAAGGAAAAGGAAAACAATATCAAACTTACCTCAGGTTTTGTGTGTGTAAACTAGTATTTAAAAAAATAGATAAAAAAATTACAATTCTTCCAATATATTGAGACTAGAAAAGAGTTCTCAAATGCCTGAAAAAGCAAATGTTACATTCAAGTAAAGGCATTTTTTAGTAGAAACATTTTGCAACATAAATCTTAGAACTCTGAATCCAGTACTTTTTTGGGGTTTGACGCTGTATGAAGTGTAGAAGTGTGCCTTGGAAGATCTTCTAATCATAATTCAGGTAAACATAGGTTGTGATGGGGCCCTAATGGAGCATTATGTGATGAAAATGGAAATTATGAGCTAGTGATGACGCTTTATAAAGTCAGAATGGGGGAAGAGTGAGATATTAATGGGTGTACCCTGATGGCACAGGAAACAATTTTGATGTCATGATGGGATATTTTATATCACAATAGGGAATTTGGAGGTCACAGTGGGGCATAGTGTCAGCACAAAGGAATGGCATGGTACCATGATGAGGACACTGATATGGTAACGTGGGCAATGTGAGATCACCATGGGGAATTGGGAAGCGACAGTGAAAAGTGTCTAATCATGGGGTACAGAGGTGTCAGAGTAGGGTGATTTGATGTCACAGCGGAGTGATGTTCTGTCACAAAAATGCATCTACTCTATTCACTGGAGACCCGGGATATCACTAAGGTTTATTGTGATGGTGTAATGGATCATTATGATATCATGATGGGGAATTCTTAAGTCATATGGAGAACTATGATGTCGTAATGGGGTGGTGTGATACCACAATAGGATGTGTGAAGTCACAATAAGGCACGAAGATGTCACAATGGGATATTTTGAGGCCATATTTGGTACAGTGATGTCATTATATGCATCTATGTCCTCACAGTGAGGAATTGTGGTATCATAAATGTTGATTGTGCAGCTCTAATGAAGGCAAGGTGAGGTCATAATAGGGCAATTGTGGTGTCACACTGGAAATGATGCTGTCATAATGGGCCAAGTTAGTGTCACCACAGTGCAACTTGAGGTGACAGTGAATCATTATACTGTGAAAAAAAAGGAATTGTGATGCTATAATGGGGACTTTGATGTCATCATGGCGACTTGTGTCACACTTGGCAGCTATGAGTTCACAAGAGAAAACTGTAATATCAATGCAGAATTGTCTGTTCATAATGGGGAATTGACAATTTCTGCTGTGGGTATCATGATGTCAAAATAGGGCAGGGTGGTGTTACAATGGGGTATTGTAATGCCATAATGTGGAACTGTGCTGTCATAACATGTCACTGTGATGTCAAAATTGGGAATTGTGATGTCATAAACGTTAATTGTGCTGCTATAATTATAGAATAGGAGCTCATGATCAGGGAGTTGTTTCACTATAATATGCAATTGTGATGTTCCCACTGGGCATCATGAGGTAACAATAAGGCATTCTTGGGTGACAATACAGAATTGTGATATCATAGTGGGGCCCTCTGACGTCACAATGGTACTGGTGATATCACAGTGGGCAATTGTGATGTCACAGTGGGCAATCATGATGTCACAAAGGAAATTTTAATGTCATAATGTGAATTGCGAGGTTAAAACTGAACACATGTCACAATAGGGCATTATGATGACACAAATGCATAGCATGATGTTATAATGTGACACCATGATGTCCTATCCATCATTGTGAGGTCACAATTGTCAATTGTGATGTTGTAAGATAATTTAAATGTCATGATGAGAATTGTGAGATCTGAATTGTGAATTGGGATGTCACATTGGCAGCATGTGAGGTCACAATATGGTGTTATGATTTCACAATAGGACATGGCGATGTCACAGCAGAAAAAGGGAAAGAAAGGAAGGAAAAGGAAAGAAATATCAAACTGGCATCTGGTTTTTTTTGTGTGTGAGCCTAGTGTTAAAAGAAATAGATAAAAAATTGCAATTTTTCCACTATCTTGAGAATGTAAAACATTTCTTAACTGCCTGAAAAAGCAAATGTTACATTCAAGTAAACTCATTTGTTAGCAGAAACAAATTGAAACATAAATCTTAGAACTGTGAATCCAGTACTTTTTGTGGGCCTGGAGCTGCATGAATGGTTATAGGGTGCCTCCGTAGATCTTCTAATCATAATTAAGTTAAACGTTGGTGGTGATGGGGCACTATTGGAGCATTATGTGATCAAAATGGAAATAAAGAGCTAATGATGTGGCTTTATAAAGTCAGAATGGGGGATGAGTGAGATCCTAATGAGGGTTTATTGATGGCACTGCAGAGAATTTTGATGTCATAATGGGATATTTGATGTCACAATAGGGACTTTGGAGGTCACAGTGGGCCATAGTGAAGCATAAAGGAATGCCACGGTACCATAATGAGAATACTGAGATGATAACGAGGCCAATGTGAGATCATAATGGGGAATTGTGAAGTAACAGTGAAAAACATGCATCCTGGGGTACAGTGGTATCTAATAGGGAGATGGGATGTCACAGTGGTGTGTTGTTCTGACACAAGGATGCATCTACTGTTATCACTCGAGAACTGTGTTTTGACAAGGGTTTATGGTCATGCTGTAATGGATGGTTATGATATCATGATGGGGAATATGGAAGTCATATGGAGAACTAGGATGTCACAAAGTGGTGCTGTGATTCCACAATAGGATATGTGAAGTCACAATGTGGCATGATGATTCCACAATGGAATATTTTGATGCCATATTTGGTACAGTGATGCAATAATGTGCAACTATGTTGTCACAGAGGGGAATTTTGGTATCATAACGGTTGATTGTGCTGCTCTAATGAGGGCATTGTGAGGTCATAATAGGGTTATTCTGATGTCACACCGGAAATGGTAATGTCACAATGGGCCAATCTATTGTCACCACAGGGCACATTGAGGTGAAAGTGAATCATTACCCTGTGAAAAAGGGGAATTGTGATGGAATAATGGGGACTGTGATGCGACAATGGGCACTTGTGTCACTTTGGGCCGTTATGATGTCACAAAAGAAAACTGTAACCTCCATAGAGAATTCTCTGGTCATAATGGGGAATTGACATATCATGATGAGGGTATCATCAAGTGAACATAGGGCAGTGTGCGGTCACAACAGGGTACTGTAATGCCATAATGTGGAACTATGATGTCATAACATGTCACTGTGATGTCACAGTTGGGAATTGTGATGTCATAAAGGTTAACTGTGCTGTTATAATTAGGCAACATGTGCTCATAATTTAGGAGTAGTTTTGCTAAAATAGGAATTGTGATGTTCCAAATGGGCATCATGAGGTAACAATATGGCATTATTGGGTGACAATACAACATTGTGATATCATACTGGGTCACTGCGATGTTACAATTGTACTGGTGATATCACAGTGGGCAATTGTGATATCACAGTGGGCAATCATGATATCTTAAAGGAAAATTGTAATGTCATACTGGGAGTTGCGAGGTCACAATAGAACACATGTCATAATAGTGCGTTATGATGTCACAAAGGCATAGCACGATGACAAAATGTGATACCATGATGTCATATCCATCATTGTGTTGTCACAATAGGCAATTGTGATATTGTAAGATAATTTAAATGTCATGATGAGAATTGTGAGATCTTAATTGTGAATTGTGATGTCACATTGGCAGTATATGAGGTCACAATAGGGTGTTATGATGTCACAGTAGGACATGGTGATGTCACAGCAGTAGTAAAAGAAAGGAAAGGAAGGACAAGGAAAAAATTATCAAACCTACATGTGGTTTTGTGTGCTTAACTTAGTATTAAAAGAAATAGATAAAAAAATTACAATTCTTCCAATATATTGAGACTGGAAAAGAGTTCTCAAATGCCTGAAAAAGCCAATGTTACATTCAAGTAAAGGCATGTGTTAGCAGAAACAAGCTGAAACATAAATCTTAGAACTCTCAATCCAGTACTTTTTCTGAGCCTGCAGTTGTATGAAGTGTAGCAGTGTCCCTTCCAAGAGCTTCTAATCATAATCAAGGTAAACATAGGTTGTGAAGGGGCGCTAATGGAGCACTAACTGATCAAAATGGAAATTATGAGCTAATGATGTGGCTTTATAAAGTAAGAATGGGGGAAGAGTGAGTTCCCAATGGGTTTATTCTGATGGCACAGCAGAGAATTGTGATGTCATAATGGGATTTTTGATATCACAATAGGGAAATTGGAGGTCACAGTGGGGCATAGTGACTGCATAAAGGAATGGCATGATAGCATGATGAGCACACTGAGACGATAACGAGGGCAATGTGAGAACATAATTGGGAATTGGAAGTAAAGGTGATAAGTATGTCCCCATGGGGTACAGTGGTATCACAAAAGGACACTGCGATGTTACAGTGGTGTGTTGTTGTGCCACAATGATGCATCTACTCTTATCACTGAAGAAATGTAATGTCTCATGGGTTAATTGTGATGCTGTAATGGATGATTATGATATCATGATGGGGAATTCTGAAGTCATATGGATCACTATGATGTCACAACGCAGTGTTGTGATACCACAATAGGATGTGTGAACTCACCATAAGGCATGATGATGTCACAATGGGATATTTCGATGCCATATTTCGAACAGTGATGTCATAATGTGCAACTATGTTGTCACAGTGGGGTATTGTAATAACATAAAGGTTGATTTTGCTGCTCTAGTGAGGGCAATGTGAGGTCATAATAGGGTAATTGTGGTGTCACACTGGAAATGATGATGTCACAAACGGCCAAGCTAGTGTCACCACAACTTGATGTGACAGTGAAGAATTACCCTGTGAAAAAGGGGAATTTTGATGGTATAATGGGGACTCTAATGTCATCATGGGCACTTATGCAACTCTGGGAGTTTTTCATGTCAGAAAGGAAAACTGTAACATCAATGGGGAATTATCTGGTCATAATGGGGAATTGACAAGTCACGAAATGGGTATCATAATGTCAAAATAGGGCAGCATGGTGTCACAATTGGGTATTGTAATGCCATAATGTGGAACTATTCTGTCATAACATGTCACTGTGATGTTGCAATTGGGAATTGTGATGTCAAAAAGGTTAATTATACTTCTATAAATAGGCAACATGAGCTCATAATTGGGGAGGAGATTGGCTATCATGGGGAATGGTGATGTTCAATTTGGGCAGCATGAGGTCACAATATGGCATTATTGCGTGATCATACAATATTGTGATATCATGGTGGGGCACTGTGATGTCACAATGGTACTGGTGATATCACAGTGGGCAACTGTGATGTCACAGTGGGCAATCATGAGGTCACAAAGGAAAATTGTAATGTCATAATGGGAGTAGCGTGGTTACAAGTGAACACATGTCACAATAGGGCATTATGATGTCACAAAGGCATAGCATGATACTATAATGTGATACCATGATGTCATATCCATCATTGTGGTGTTACAATTGGTAATTGTGATGTGGTAAGACAATTTAAAGTCGTGATGAGAATTGTGAGATCTTAATTGTGAATTGTGATGTCAAATTGGCAGTATGCGAGGTCACAATTGGGCGTTATTGTGTCACAGTAGGACATGGTGATGTCACAGCAGCTATAGGAAAAGAAAGGGAAGGAAGGAAAGGGAAAGATAACAAACTGGTATCTGGTTTTCTGTGTGTGTGAACCTATTATTAAAAGAAATAGATAAAAAAATTCCAATTCTCCTATGATATTGAGAGTGGAAAAGAGTTCTTAAATGCCTGAAAAAGCAAAAGTTACATTCAAGTGAAGGCATTTGTTAGCAGACACAAGTTGAAGCATAAATCTTAGGACTCTGAATCCAGTCCTTTTTTTGGCCGGCTGCTGTATGAAGTGTAGTAGGGTGCCCTCGAAGATCTTCTATTCATAATTAAGGTAAACATCGTTTGTGATGGGGCCCTGATGGAGCATCATGTGATCAAAATGGAACTTATGAGATAACGATGTGGCTTTATACAGTCAGAATGTGGGAAGTGTGAGATCCTAATGGGGATATCCTGATGGCAGAGCAGAGAAATGTGATGGCATAATGGGATATTTGATATCATAAAAGGGAATTTGAAGGTCACAGTGTCACATCCTGACAGCATAAATTAATGGCACAGTATCATAATGGGGACACTGAGATGATAAACAGGGCAATGTGAGCTCATAATGGGGAATTGTGAAGGAACAGTAAAAGGTATGTCATCATGGGGTGCAGTGGTGTCACAATAGGGTGCTGTGATATCACAGGGGAGAGTTGTTCTGTCACAATGGTGCATCCGGTGTTATCCCTGGAGAAATGTGATGTCACAAGGGTTTATTTTGATGCTGTAATGGATGATTATGATATCATGATGGGGAATTCTACAGTCATATGGAGAACTATGATGTCACAATGGGATGTTGTCATACCAAAATAGGATGTGTGAATTCAAAATAAGGCATGATGATGTCACAATGGGATATTTTGATGCCATATTTGGTACAGTGATGTCATAATGTGCAACTATGTTGTCACAGTGGGAAATTGTAGTATCATAAATGTTGAATGGACTGCACTAATGAGGGCAATGTGAGGACTTAATAGGGTAATTGTGGTGTCACATTGGAAATGATGATGTCACAATGGGCCAAGCTAATGACTCCACAAGGCACCTTGATGTGACAGTGAAGCATTACCCTGTGAAAAAAAGGAATTGTGACGCTATAATGGGACTGTGTTGTCATCATGGGCACTTGTGTCATACTGGGATGTTATGATGTCACAAAAGAAACCTGTAACATCAATGAGGAATTGTCTGGTCATAATGGGGTATTGACAAGTCACGAAGAGGACATCATGTTGTCAAAATAGGGCGGGGTGGTTTCACAATGGGTCATTGTAATGCCATAATGTGGAACTATGATGTCATAAGAGGTCACTGTGTTTTTGAAATTGGGAATTGTGATGTCATAAAGGTTAATTGTGCTGCTATATTTAGGCAACATGAGCTCATCATTGGGGAGTTGTTTTGCTATCACGGGAAATGGTGATGTTCCAACTGGGCATCATGTGTTTACAAAATGGCACTGTATGGTGACAATACAACATTGGGATATCTTAGTGAGGCACTGTGGTTTCACAATGGACCACGTGGTATCACCGTTGACAATTGTGATGTCACCAAGGGAAATTGTAAAGTACAAAGGAAAGTTGCGAGGTCACAATAGCACACATGTCACAATAGGGCTTTATAATGTCACAAAGGCCTAGTATGATGCTATAATGTGATACAGTGATGTCATATCCATCATTATGGGGTCACAATTGGCAATTGTGATGTTGTAAGATGATTTAAATGTCATGATGGGAATTGTGAGATCTTTATTGTGAATTGTGATGTCACATTGGCAGTATACGAGGTCACAATAGGGCGTTATGACGTCACATTAGGACATGGTGATGTCAGAGCAGGAATAGGAAAATAAAGGAAAGGAAGGCAAAGAAAAGAAATATCAAGCTTGCGTCTGGCTTTGTGTGTGTGTGAACCAAGTATTAAAAGACATAGATAAAAATATTACAATGCTTCCAATATCTTGAGACTGGAATAGAGTTCTTAAATACCTGAAAAAGCCAATGTTACATTCAAGTGAAGGCATTTGTTAGCAGAAACAAGCTGAAACATAAATCTCAGAACTCTCAATCCAGTACTTTTTCTGGGCCTGGAGCTGTGTGAAGTTTAGCAGGGTCCCTTCAAAGAGCTTCTAATCATAATTAAGGCAAACGTAGGTTGTGATGGGGCCCTAAAGGAGCACTATCTGATCAAAATGGAAATTATGAGCTAGTGATGTCACTTTATAAAGTCAAAATGGGGGAAGAGTGAGATCCTAATGGGGGTATTCTGATGGCACAGCAGAGAATTGTGATGTCATAATGGGATTTTTGATATCAAAATAGGGAATTTGGAGGTCTCAGTGGGGCATAGTGACTGCATAATGGAATGGCATTATAGCACGATGAGCACACTGAGACGATAACGAGGGCAATGTGAGAACATAATGGGGAATTGGAAGTATACGTGAAAAGTATGTCTGCATGGGGTACACTGGTATCAACAAAGGACGCTGTGATGTCACCATGTAGTGTTGTTGTACCACAATGATGCATCTACTGTTATCACTGAAGAAATGTAATGTCACATGGGTTAATCGTGATGCTATAATGGATGATTATGATATCATGATGGGGAATTCTGAAGTCCTATGGATCACTATGATGTCACAACGCGATGTTGTGATACCACAATAGGATGTGTGAAGACACCATAAGGCATGAAGATGTCACAATTGGATATTTCGATGCCATATTTCGAACAGTGATGTCATAATATGCAATTATGTTGTCACAGTGGGTTATTGTAGTAACATAAATGTTGATCGTGCTGTTCTAGTAAGGGCAATGTGAGGTCATAATAGGGTAATTGTGGTGTCACACTGGAAAAGATGATGTCACAGTGGGCCAAGCTAGTGTCACCACAACTTGATGTGACAGTGAAGCATTACCCTGTGAAAAAGGGGAATTGTGATGGAATAATGGGGACTGTGAGGTCACAATGTGCACCTGTGTCACTTTGGGCAGTTATGATGTCACAAAAGAAAACTGTAACATCCATAGAGTATTCTCTGGTCATAATGGGGAATTGACAAGTCATGATGAGGGTATCATCAAGTCAACATAGGGCAGTGTGCTGTCACAACGGGGTACTGTAATGTCACAATGTGGAACTATAATGTCATAACATGTCACTGTGGTTTCACAGTTGGGAATTGTGATGTCATAAAGGTTATCTGTGCTGTTATAATTAGGCAACATGTGCTCATAATTTAGGAGAAGTTTTGCTAAAATAGGGAATTGTGATGTTCCAACTGGGCATCATGAATTAACAATATGGCATTATTGGGTGACAATACAACATTGTGATATCATACTGGGTCACTGTGATGTGACAACTGTACTGGTGATAGCACAGTGGGCAATAGTAATATCACAGTGGGCAATCATGATATCTTAAAGGAAAATTGTAATGTTATACTGGGAGTTGCGAGGTAACAATAGAACACATGATATAATAGTGCATTATGATGTCCCAAAGGCATAGCACGATGCCAAAATGTGATACGATGATGTCATTTCCATCATTGTGGTGTCACAATTGGCAATTGTGATATTGAAAGATAATTTAAATGTCATGATGAGAATTGTGAAATCTTAATTGTGAATTGAGATGTCACATTGGCAGTATACGACGTAACAGTAGGGTGTTATGATGTCACAGTAGGACATAGTGATGTCACAGCAGGAGTAGCAAAAGAAAGGAAAGGAAGGAAAAGGAAAAAAAATATCAAACTTAAATCTGGTTTTGTGTGTGTCACCTAGTCTTAAATGGAATAGATAAAAAAATTACAATTCTTCCAATATATTGAGACTGGAAAAGAGTTCTCAAATGCCTGGAAAAGCAAATGTTACATTCAAGTAAAGGCATTTTTTAGCAGAAACAATTTGAAACAAAAACCTTCGAACTCTGAATCCAGTACTTTGTTGGGGCTTGCAGCTGTATGAAGAGTAGAAGGGTGCCTTGGAAGATCTTCTAATCATAATTAACATAAACATAGGTTGTGATGGTGCCCTAATGGAACATTATGTGACTAAAATGGAAATTATGAGCTAGTGACGTTGCTTTATAAAGTCAGAATGGGGGAAGAGTGAGATTCTAATTGGGGCATCCTGATGGCACAGGAGAGAATTGTGATGTCATGATGGGGTATTTTATATCACAATCGGGATTTTGGAGGTCACAGTGGGGCATAGTGACAGCCTAAAGGAATGGCATGGAACCATAATGAGGACAATGATATGGTAAGGAGGGCAATGTGAGATCACCATGTGGAATTGTGAAGTAACAGTGAAAAGTGTCTCAATATGGGGTACAGTGGTGTCACAATAGGGTGCTGTGATGTCACAGTGGAGTGTTGTTCTGTCACAATTATGCATCTACTCTTTTCACTGGAGAACTGTGATATCACTAGGGTTTATTGTGATGTTGTAATGGACCATTATGATATCATGATGGGAAATTCTTAAGTCATATGGAGAAGTATGATGTCACAATCCGGTGGTGTGATACCACAATAGGATATGGGAATTGACAATAATGAATGACGATGTCACAGTGGGACATTTTGAGGCCATATTAGGTACAGTGATGTCATAATCTGCAACTTTATCGTCACAGTAGGGAATTGTGGTATCATAAATGTTGTTTGCGCTGCTCTAATGAGGGCAATGTGAGGTCATAATGGGGTAATTGTGGTGTCACACCGGAAATGATGCCTTCGCAATGGGCCAAGTGAGTGTCACCACAGTGCAAATTGAGATGACAGTGACTCATTATACTGTGAAAAAAAAGGAATTGTGATGCTATAATGGGGACTTTGATGTCATCATGGGCACTTGTGTCACACTGAGTCGTTATGAGTTCACAAGAGAAAACTGTAACATCAATGCAGAATTGCCTGTTCATAATAGGGAATTGACAATTCCTGATGTGGGTATCATGATGTCAAAGTAGAGGAGGGTGGTGTTACAATGGGGTATTGTAATGCCATAATGTGGAACTATGCTCTCATAACATGTCACTGTGATGTCACATTTGGGAATTGTGATGTCATAAATGTTAATTGTGCTGCTATAATTATAGAACAGGAGCTCATAATCAGGGAGTTGTTTCGCTATATTATGCAATTGTGATGTACCCACTGGGCATCATGAGCTAACAATATGGCATTCTTGGGTGACAATACAGAATTGTGATATCATAGTGGGGCACTGTGATATCACAATGGTCCTGGTGATATCACAGTGGGCTACTGTGATGTCACAGTGGGCAATCATGATGTCACAATGGAAATTTTAATGTCATAATATGAATTGCGATGTTAAAACAGAAAACATATCACAACAGGGCATTATGATGACACAAATGCATAGCGTGATGTTATAATGTGATACCATGATGTCATATCAATTTTTGTGATGTCACAATTGTCAATTGTGATGTTGTAAGATTATTTAAATGCCATGATGAGAATTGTGAGACCTGAATTGTGAATTGTGATGTCACATTGGCAGTATATGAGGTCACAATAGGGCGTTATCATGTCACAGTAGGACATGGCCATGTCGTAGCAGGATAAGGAAAAGAAAGGAAGGAAAATGAAAGAAATAACAAACTGGCATCTGGTTTTTTGTGTGTGTGAGCCTAGTATTAAAACAAATAGATAAAAAAAATTACAAATTTTCCACTATCTTGAGACTGGAAAAGATTTCTTAAATGCCTGAAAAAGCACATGTTACATTCAAGTAAACTCATTTGTTAGCAGAAACAAATTGAGACATTAAACTTAGAACTCTGAATCCAGTACTGTTTGTGGGCCTGGAGCTGCATGAAGGGTTATAGGGTGCCTTCGTAGAAATTCTAATCATAATTAAGGTAAACATAGGTGTTGATTGGGCACTATTGGAGCAATATGCGATCAAAATGGAAATTATGAGCTAATGATGGGGATTTATAAATCAGAATATGGGAAGAGTGAGATCCTAATGGGGGTTTCCTGATGGCACTGCAGAGAATTTTGATGTCATAATGGCATGCTTGATGTCACAATAGGGACTTTGGCGGTCACAGTGCTGTATGGTGACAACATAAAGGAGTGCCATGATACCATAATTAGGACACTGAGTGGATAACGAGGCCAATGTGAGATCATAATGTGTAATTTTGAAGTAACAGTGCAAAACATGCATCCTGGGGTACAGTGGTATCACAATAGGGAGCTGTGATGTCACAGTGGAGTGTGGTTCTGTCACAAGGATGCATCTACTTTTATCACTAGAAAATTGTGTTTTGACAAGGGTTTATGGTCATGCAGTAATGGATGATTATGATATCATAAGGGGGAATTCTGAAGTCATATGGAGAATTATGATGTCACAATGGGGTGCTGTAATTCCACAATAGTATGTATTAAGTCACAATGAGGCATGATGATTCCACAATGGAATATTTTGATGCTATATTTGGTACAGTGATGTAATAATGTGCATCTATGTTGTCACAGTGGGGAATTGTAGTATCATAAAGGTTGATTGTGCTGCTCTAATGAGGGCACTGTGAGGTCATAATAGGGTAATTGTGATGTGACACCGGAAATGATGATGTCACCATGGGGCAAGCTAGTGTCACCACAGGGCACCTTGAGGTGAAAGTGAATCATTACCCTGTGAAAAAGGTGAATTGTGATGGAATAATTGGGACTGTGATTTCACAGTGGGCACTTGTGTCACTATGATGTCTTATGTGACATCATACGATCTCACAAAACCAAACTGTAACATCAATGCAGAATTCTCTGTTCATAATGGGGAATTGACAATTCCTGATGTGGGTATCATGATGATAAAACAGGGCAGGGTGGTGTTACAATGGGGTATTGTAATGCCATAATGGGGAACTATGCTATCAAAACATGTCACTGTGATGTCACAATTGGGAACTGTGTTTTCATTAAGGTTAATTGTGCTGCTATAATTACAGAACAAGAGTTCATAGTCAGGGAGTTGTTTCACTATATTATGCAATTGTGATGTTCCCAATAGGCATCATGAGGTAAAAATATGGCATTCTTGGGTGACATTACAGAATTGTGATATCATAGTGGGGCCCTGTGATGTCACAATGGTCCTGGTGATATCACAGTCTGCAATTGTGATATCACAGTGGGCAATCATGCTATCTCCAAGGAAAATTGTAATGTTATACTGGGAGTTGAGAGGTCACAATAGAACACATGTCATATTAGTGCTTTATGATGTCACAAAGGCATAGCATAATGCCAAAATGTGATACCATGATGTCAGATCCATCATTGTGGTGTCACAATTGGCAATTGTGATATTGCATGATAATTTAAATGTCATGATGAGAATTGTGAGATCTTAATTGTGAATTGTGATGTCACATTGGCAGTATACGAGGTTATAATAGGGTGTTATCATGTCACAGTAGGACATTGTGATGTCACAGCAGGAGTAGTAAAAGAAAAGAAAGGAAGGAAAAGGAATAAAATTTCAAACTTACATCTGGTTTTGTGTGTGTAACAAAGTATTAAAAGAAATAGATTAAAAAATTGCTGTTCTTCGAATATATTGAGACTGGAAAAGAGTGCTCAAATGCCTGAAAAAGCAAATGTTATATTCAAATGAAGGAATTTGTTAGCAGAATCAAGTTGAAACATAAATCTTAGAACTCTGAATCCAGTACATTTTTGCGGCTTGGTGCTGTATGAAGTGTAGAAGGGTGCCTTGGAAGATCTTCTAATCATAATTCAGATAAACATACGTTGTAATGGGGCCCTAATGGAGGATTATGTGATCAAAATGGAAATTATGAGCTAGTGATGTCGCTTTATAAAGTCACAATGGGGGAAGAGTGAGATCCTAATGGGGGTATCCTGATGGCACAGGAGATAATTGTGATGTCATGATGGGATATTTTACATCACAATAGGGAATTTGGAGGTCACAGAGGGGCATAGTGACAGCATAAAGAAATGGCATGGTACCATAATGAGGACACTGATATGGTAATGAGGGCAATGTGAGACCACCATGGAGAATTGTGAAGTAACAGTGAAAAGTGTATCACAATGGGGTACAGTGGTGTCACAATGGGGTGCTGTGATGTCACAGTGGAGTGTTGTTCTGTCACAATCATGCATCTACTCCTTTCGCTGGAGAACTGTGATATCACTAGGGTTTATTGTGATGTTGTAATGGATCATTATGATATCATGATGGGGAAATCTTAACTCATATGAAGAACTATGATGTCGCAATGGGGTGGTGTGATTCCAAAATAGGATGTGTGAAGTCACAATAAGGCATGATGATGTCACAATGCGATATTTTGAGGCCATATTTGTTACAGTGATGTCATAATATGCATCTATGTCGTCACAGTGGGGAATTGTGGTATCATAAATGTTGATTGTGCTGCTCAAATGAGGGCAATGTGAGGTCATAATAGGGTAATTGTGGTGTCACACTGGAAATGATGCTGTCACAACGGCCCAATTTAGTGTCACCACAGTGCATCTTGAGGTGACAGTGAATCATTATACTGTGAAAAAAAAGGAATTGTGATGCTATAATGGGGACTTTGATGTCATCATGGGCACTTGTTTCACACTTGGCAGGTATGATCTCACAAGAGAAAACTGCAACATCAATGCAGAATTGTCAGTTCATAATGGGGAATTGACAATTCCTGATATGGGTATCATGATGTCAAAATAGTGCAGGGTGGTGTTACAATGTGGTATTGTAATGCCATAATGTGGAACTATGCTGTCATAACATGTCACTGTGATGTCACAAATGGGAATTGTGATGTCATAAAGGTTAATTGTGCTGCTATAATTATAGAACACGAGCTCAAAATCAGGGAGTTGTTTCGCTATAATATGCAATTGTGATGTTCCCACTGGGCATCGTGTGGTAACAATATGTCATACTTGGGTGACAACACAGAATTGTGATTTCATAGTGGGGCACTGTGATGTCACAATGATCCTGGTGATATCACAGTGAGCAATTGTGATATCACAGTGGGCAATCATGATATCACAAACGAAATTTTACTGTCATAATGTGAATGGCGAGGTTAAAACAGAACACATGTCACAATAGGGCATTATGATGACACAAATGCATAGCATGACGTTACAATGAGATACCATGATGTCATATCCATTATTGTGATGTCACAATTGTCAATTGTGGTGGTGTAAGATAATTTAAATATCATGAGTAGAATTGTGAGATCTGAATTGTGAAATGTGATGTCACATTGGCAGTATATGTGGTCACAATAGGGTGTTATCATGTCACAGTAGGACATGGCGATATCACAGCAGGAAAAGGAAAAGAAAGGAAGGAAAAGGAAAGAAATATCAAGCTGGCATCTGGTTTTTTGTGTGTGTGAGCCTAGTATTAAAAGAAATAGATAAAAAAATTACAATTTTTCCACTATCTTGAGACTGGGAAATATTTCTTAAATGCCTGAAAAAGCAAATGTTACATTCAAGTGAACTCATTTGTTAGCAGAAACAAATTGAAACATAAATCTTAGAACGCTGAATCAAGTACATTTTGTGGGCCTGGAGCTTCATGAAGGGTTCTAGGGTGCCTTCGTAAATCTTCTAATCATAATTAAGGTAAACATAGGTGGTGATGGGGCAGTATTGGAGCATTATGTGATCAAAATGGAAATTATGAGCTAATGATGTGGCTTCATCAAGTCAGAACGGGGGAAGAGTGAGAATCTAATGGGTGTTTCCTGATGGCACTGCAGAGAATTTTGATGTCATAATGGGATATTTGATGTCACAATAGGGACTTTGGAGGTCACAGTGGGGCATAGTGACAGCATAAATGAATGCCATGATACCATAATGAGGACACTGAGATAATAACGAGGCCAATGTGAGATCATAATGGGGAATTGTGAAGTAACAGTGAAAAACATGAATCCTGGGGTACAGTGGTATCACAATAGGGAGCTGTGATGTCACTGTGGAGTGTTGTTCTGTCACAAGGATGCATCTACTGTTTTCACTGGAGAACTGTGTTTTGACAAGGGTTTATGGTCATGCTGTAATGAATGATTATGATATAATGTAGGGAATTCTGAAGTCATATGGAGAACTGTGATGTCACAGTGGGGTGCTGTGATTCCACAATAGGATGTGTGAAGTCACAATGAGGCATGATGATTCCACAATGGAATATTTTGATGCCATATTTGGTACAGTGATGTAATAATGTGCAACTATGTTGTCACAGTGGGGAATTGTGGTATCATAAAGGTTGATTGTGCTGCTCTAATGAGGGCACTGTGAGGTCATAATCGGATAATTGTGATGTCACACCGCAAATGATGATGTAACAATGGGCCAATCTAGTGTCACCACAAGGCACCTTGTGGTGAAAGTGAATCATTACCCTGTGAAAAAGGGGAATTTGATGGATTAATGGGGACTGTGATGTCACAAAGTGCACTTGTGTCATTTTGGGCATTTATGATGTCACAAAAGAAAACTGTAACATCCATAGAGAATTCTCTGGTCATAATGGGGAATTGACAAGTCATGATGAGGGTATCATCAAGTCAACATAGGGCAGGGTGCTGTCACAGCGGATATTGTAATGCCATAATGTAGAACTATGATGTCATAACATGTCACTGTGATGTCACAGTTGGGAATTGTGATGTCATAAATGTTAATTGTGCTGTTATACTTAGGCAACATGTGCTCATAATTTTGGAGTAGTTTTGCTAAAATAGGGAATTGTGATGTTCCAACTGGGCATCATGAGGTAACAATATGGCATTATTGGGTGACAATACAACATTGTGATATCATACTGGGGCACTGTGATGTTACAATTGTACTGGTGATATCACAGTGGGAAATCACGATATCTCAAAGCTAAATTGTAATATTATACTGGGAGTTGCAAGTTCCCAATAGAACACACGTCAAAATAGTGCAATATGATATCACACAGGCATAGCATGATGCCAAAATGTGATACCATGATGTCATATCCAACATTGTGGTGTCAAAGATGGCAATTGTGATATTGAAAGATAATTTAAATGTCATGATGAGACTTGTGAGTTCTTAATTGCGAATTGTGATGTCACGTTGGCAGTATACGAGGTCATAATAGGGTGTTATGATGTCACAGTAGGACTTTGGTGATGTCACTGCAAGAGTAGTAAAAGAAAGGAAAAGAAGGAAAAGGAGAAAATTATCAAACTTACATCTGGTTTTGTGTGTGTAACCTAGTATTAAAAGAAATAGATAAAAAAGTACAATTCTTCCAATATATTGAGACTGGAAAAGATTTCTCAAATGCCTGAAAAAGCAAACGTTACATTCAAGTGAAGGCATTTTTTAGCAGAAACAATTTGAAACATAAATCTTAGAACTCTGCATCCAGTACTTTTTTGGGGCTTGGAGCTGTATGAAGTGTAGAAGTGTGCCTTGGAAGATCTTCTAATCATAATTAAGGTAAACATATATTGTGATGGGGCCCTAATGGAGCCTTATGTGATCAAAATGGAAATTATTAGCTAGTGATGTCGCTTTATAAATGGGGGAAGTGTGACATCCTAATGGGGGTATCCTGATGGCACAGGAGAGAATTGTGAGGTCATGATAGGATATTTTATATCACAATAGGGAATTTGGAGGTCACAGTGGGGCATAATGACAGCATAAAGGGAATGCATGGTACCATAATGAGGACACTGATATGATAACTAGGGCAATGTGAGATCACCATGGGGAATTGTGAAGTAACAGTGAAAAGTGTCTCATCATGGGGTAAAGTGGTGTCACAATAGGGTGCTGTGATGTCACAGTGGAGTGTTGTTCTGTCACAATCATGAATCTACACTTTTCACTGGATAACAGTGATATCACTAGGGTTTATTGTGATGTTGTAATGGATCATTATGACATCATTATGGGGAATTCTTAAGTCATATGGAGAAGTTTGATGTCACAATGCGGTGGTGTGATACCAAATTAGGATGTGTGAAGTCACAATAAGGCATGATGATGTCACAATGAGATATTTGGAGGCCATATTTGGTACAGTGATGCCATAATATGCATCTATGTCATCACAGCGGGGAAATGTGGTATCATAAATGTTGATTGTGCTGCACTAATGAGGGCAATGTGAGGACTTATTAGGGTAAGTGTTGTGTCACAGTGGAAATGATGATGTCACAATGGGCCAAGCTAATGTCACCACAAGGCACCTTGATGTGACAGTGAAGCATTACCCTGTAAAAAAAGTAGAGGAGGGTGGTGTTACAATGGGGTATTGTAATGCCATAGTGTGGAACTATGCTGTATTAACATGTCACTGTGATGTCACAATTGGGAATTTGATGTCATAAAGGTTAATTGTGCTGCTATATTTATAGAACAGGAGCTCATAATCAAGGAGTTTTTTCACTATAATATGCAATTGTGATGTTCCCAGTGGGCATCATGAGGTAACAATATGGCATTCTTGGGTGAAAATACAGAATTGTGATATCATAGTGGGGAACTGTGATATCACAATGGTCCTGGTGAAATCACAGTGGGAATGTCACAGTTGGGAATTGTGATGTCATAAATGATAACTGTGCTGTTATAATTAGGCAACATCTGCTCATAATTTAGGAGTAGTTTTGCTAAAATAGGGAATTGTGATGTTCCAACTGGGCATCATGAGGTAACAATATGGCATTACTGGGTGACAATACAATATTGTGATATCATACTGGGTCAATGTGATGTTACAATTGTACTGGTGATATCACAGTGGGCAATTGCGATATCATAGTGGGCAATCATGATATCTCAAAGGAAAATTGTAATGTCGTACTGGGAGTTGCGAGCTCACAATACAACACATATCATAATAGTGCATTATGATGTCACAAAGGCATAGCATGATGCCAAAATGTGATACCATGATGTCATATCCATCATTGTGCTGTCACAGTTGGCAACTGTGATGTTGTAAGATAATTTAAATGTCATGATGAGTATTGTGAGATCTTAATTGTGAATTGTGATGTCACATTTGCAGTGTAGGAGGTCACAATAGGATGTGATGATGTCACAGTAGGACATGGTGATGTAATAGCCGGAATAGTAAAAGAAAGGAAAGGAATGAAAAGGAAAAAAATATCAAACTTACATCTGGTTTTGTGTGTGTAACCTAGTATTAAACGAAATAGATAAATAAGTTACAATTCTTCCAATATATTTAGACTGGAAAAGAGTTTCAAATGCCTGAAAAAGCAAATGTTACATTCAAGTGAAGGCAATTTTTAGCAGAAACATTTTGAAACATAAATCTTAGAACTCTGAATCCAGTACTTTTTTGTGGCTTGCAGCTGTATGAAGTGTAGAAGCGTGTCTTGGAAGATCGTCTAATCATAATTAAGTTAAACATAGGTTGTGATGGGGCCCTAATGGAGCCTTATGTGATCGAAATGGAAATTATGAGCTAGTGATGTCGCTTTATAAAGTCAGAATGGGTGAAGAGTGAGATCCTAATGGTGGTTTCCTGATGGCACTGCAGAGAATTTTGATGTCCTAATGGGATATTTGATGTCACATTAGGGGCTTTGGAGGTCACAGTGGGGCATAGTGACAGCATAAAGGAATGCCATGATACCACAATGAGGACACTGAGATGATAACAAGGTCAATGTGAGATCATAATGTGGAATTGTGAAGTAACCGCGAAAAACATGCATCCTGGGCTACAGTGGTATCACAATAGGGAGCTGTGATGTCACAGGGGAGTGTTGTTCTGTCACAAGGATGCATCTACTGTTATCACTGGAGAACTGTGTTTTCACAATGGTTTATGGACATGCTGTATTGGATGATTATGATATCATGATGGGGAATTCTGAAGTCATATGGAGAACTATGATGTCACAAGTGGGTGCTGTGATTCCACGATAGGATGTGTGAAGTCACAATGAGGCATGATGATTCCACAATGGAATATTTTGAGGCCATATTTGGTACAGTGATGTAATGATGTGCCACTATGTTGTCACAGTGGGGAATTGTGGTATCATAAAGGTTGATTGTGCTGCTCTAATGCGGGCACTGTGAGGTGATAATAGGGTAATTGTGATGTCACACCAGAAATGATGATGTCACAATGGGCCAACCTAGTGTCACCACAGGGCACCTTGAGGTGAAAGCGAATAATTACCCTGTGAAAAAGGGGAATTGTGATGGAATAATGGGGACTGTGATGTCACAATGGGCACTTGTGTCACTTTGGGCGGTTATGAGGTCACAAAAGAAAACTGTATCATCCATAGAGAGTTCTCTGGTCATAATGGGGAATTGACAAGTCATCATGAGGGTATAATCCAGTCAACATAAGGCAGTGTGCTGTCACAACGGGGTACTGTATTGCCATAATGTGGAACTATGATGTCATAACATGTAACTGTGATGTCACAGTTGGGAATTGTGATGTCATAAAGGTTAACTGTGCTGTTATAATTAGGGAACATGTGCTCATAAATTAGGAGTTGTTTTGCTAAAATAGGGAATTGTGATGTTCCAACTGGGCATCATGAGGTAACAATATGTCATTATTGGGTGACAATACAATATTGTGATATCATAATGGGTCACTGTGATGTTACAATTCTACTGGTGATATGACAGTGGGCAATTGTGATATCACAGTGGGCAATCATGATAACTGAAAGCAAAATTGTAATGTCATACTGGGAGTTGCGAGGTCACAATAGAATAAATGTCACAATAGTGCATTATGATATCACAAAGCCATAGCATGATGCCAAAATGTGATACCATGATGTCATATCCATCATTGTGGTGTCACAATTGGCAATTGTGATATTGTAAGATAATTTAAATGTCCTGATGAGAATTGTGAGATTGTAATTGTGAATTGTGATGTCACATTGGCAGTATACGAGGTCACAATAGGGTGTTATGATGTGACAGTAGGACATGGTGATGTGGAGCCAGGAGTAGTAAAAGAAAGGAAAGGAAGGAAAAGGAAAAAATATCAAACTTACATCTGATTTTGTGTGTGTAACCTAGTATTAAAAGAAATAGATAAAAAATTAGAATTAGTCCAATATATTGAGACTGGAAACGAGTTCTCAAATGCCTGAAAAAGCAAATGTTACATTCCAGTGAAGGCATTTTATAGCAGAAGCAATTTGAAACGTAAATCTTCGAACTCTGAATCCATTATTTTTTTTGGGCTTAGAGCTGTATGATGTGTAGAAGAGTGCCTGGGAAGATCTTCTAATGATAATTCAGATAAACATACGTTGTGATGGGGCCCTCATGGAGCATTATGTGATCAAAATGGAAATTGTGACCTAGTGACGTCGCTTTATAAAGTCAGAATGGGGGAAGAGTCAGATCCTAATGGGTGTATCCTTATGGCACAGGAGAGAATTGTGATGTCAAGATTGGATATTTTATATCACAATAGGGAAATTGGAGGTCACAGTGGGGCATAGTGACAGCATAAAGGAATGCCATGGTACCATAATGAGGACACTGATATTGTAAGGAGGGCAATGTGAGATCACCTTGGGGAATTGTCAAGTAACAGTGAAAAGTGTCTCATCATGGGGTACAGTGGTGTCACAATAGGGTGCTGTGATGTCACAGTGGAGTGTTGTTCTGTCACAATCATGCATCTACTCCTTTCACTGGAGAACTGTGATATCACTAGGGTTTATTGTGATGTTGTAATGGATCATTATGACATAATGATGGGGAATTCTTAAGCCATATGGAGAACTATGGTGTCGCAATGGTGAGGTGTGATACCACAATAGGATATGTGAAGTAACAATAAGGCATGATGATGACACAAGGGGATATTTTGAGGCCATATTTGGTACACTGATGTCATAGTATGCATGTATGGCGTCACAGTGGGGAATTGTGGTATCATAAATGTAGATTGTGCTGCTATACTGAGGGCAATGTGAGGTCATAATAGGGTAATTATGGTGTCACACTGGAAATGATGCTGTCACAATGAGCCAACTTAGTGTCACCACAGTGCAACTTGAGAGGACACTGAATCCCTATACTGTGAAAAAAAAGGAATAGTGATGCTATAATGGGGAATTGATGTCATCATGGGCACTTGTGTCACACTGGGCAGATAAGAAGCCACAAGAGAAAACTGTAACATCAATGCAGAATTGTCTGTTCATAATAGGGAATTGACAGTTCCTGAGGAGGGTATCATGATGTCAAAATAGGGCAGGGTGGTGTTAAAATGGGGTATTATAATGCCATAATGTGGAACAATGGTGTCATAATATGTCACTGTGATGTCACAGTTGGGAATTGTGATGTCATAAATTTTAATTGTGGTGCTATAATTGTAGAACAGGAGCTTATAATCAGAGAGTTCTTTCGTTATAATATGCAATTGTGATGATCCCACTGGGCATCATGAAGTAACAATATGGCATTTTTGGATGACAATACAGAATTGTGATATCATAGTGGCGCCCTGTGATGTCACAATTGTCCTGGTGATATGACAGTGGGCAATTGTGATGTCACAGTGGGTAATCATGATGTCACAAAGGAAATTCTAATGTCATAATGTGAATTGTGCGGTTAAAACGGAACAAATGTCACAATAGGGAATTGTGATGACACAAATGCATAGCATGATGTTATAATGTGATACCATGATGTCATATCCATTATTTTGATGTCACAATTGGAAATTGTGAAGTTGTAAGATAATTTAAATGTTATGAAGAGAATTCTGAGATCTGAATTGTGAATTGTGATGTCACATTTGCAGTATATGAGGTCACAGTAGGGCGTTATCATGTCACAGTAGGACATGGCGATGTCACAGCAGGAAAAGGAAAAGAAAGGAAGGAAAAGGAAAGAAATATCAAACTGGCATCTGGATTTTTGTGTGTGTGAGCCTAGTATTAAAAGAAAAAGATAAAAAAATTACAATTTTTGCACTATCTGGAGACTGGAAAATATTTCTTAAATGCCTGAAAAAGCAAATGTCACATTCAAGTAAACTCATTTGGTAGCAGAAGCAAATTCAAACATAAAACTTAGAACTCTGAATGCAGTACTTTTTGTGGGCCTGGGGCTGCATGAAGGTTTAAAGGATGCCTTCATAGATTGTCTAATCATAATTAAGTTAAACATAGGTGGTGATGGGGCAATATTGGAGCACTATGTGATCAAAATGGAAATTATGAGCTAATGATGTGGCTTTAGAAAGTCAGAATGTGGGAAGAGTGAGATCCTAATGGGGGTTTCCTGATGGCACTGCAGAGAATATTGATGTCATAATGGGATATTTGATGTCACAATAGGGACATTGGAGGTCAGAGTGGGGCATAGTGACAGCATAAAGAATGCCATGATACCATAATGAATACACTGAGATGATAACAAGGCCAATGTGAGAACATAATGGGGAATTGTGAAGTAAGAGTGAAAAACATGTATCTTGGAGTACAGTGGTATCAAAATAGGGAGCTGTGATGTCACAGGGGAGTGTTGTTCTGTCACAATGATGCATCTACTGTTATCACTGGAGAACTGTGTTTTGACAAGGGTTTATTGTCATGCTGTAATGGAGGATTATGATATCATGATGGGAATTCTGCAGTCATATGGAGAAGCATGATGTCACCATGGGGTGCTGTGATTCCACAATAGGATGTGTGAAGTCGCAATGAGGCATGATGATTCCACAATGGAATATTTTGATGCCATATTTGGTACTGTGATGTAATAATGTGAAACTATGTTGTCAAAGTGGGGAATTGTGGTATCATAAAGGTTGATTGTGCTGCTCTAATGAGGGCACTGTGAGGTCATCATAGGGTAATTGTGATGTCACACCGGAAATGATGATGTCACAATGGGCCAAGCCTGTGTCACCACAGGGCACCTTGAGGTGAAAGTGAATCACTCTGTGAAAAAGGGGAATTGTGATGGAATAATGGGGATTGTGATATCACAATGAGCACTTGTGTCAATTTGGGCAGTTATGATGTCAAAAAAGAAAACTGTAACATCCATAGAGAATTCTCTGGTGATAATGGGGAATTGACAAGTCATGATGAGGGTATCATCAAGTCAACATAGGGCAGTGTGCTGTCACAACGGGGTACTGTAATG